>JAUELF010229967.1:0-23491 GCA_031471495.1 Clinocardium nuttallii
AATCCAGAGCGCCTATGTTTTTAGTGTTTAACATCGCTTTCAACATGTTGTCCGTTGTATCACGTCGTTTCGTTGATCAGTTACCGGTACTACTGGTCCTTTCATCCTTACACCAGCGAGTCAGTCGTAATCCAGAGCGCCTATGTTTTTAGTGTTTAACATCGCTTTCAACATGTTGTCCGTTGTATCACGTCGTTTCGTTGATAAGATACCGGTACTATTGGTCCAGTAATCCTGACACCAGCGAGTCAGTCGTAATCTAGAGCGCCTATGTTTTTAGTGTTTAACATCGGTTTCAACATATTGTCCGTTGTATCACGTCGTTTCGTTGATCAGTTACCCGTACTACTGGTCCTTTCACCCTTACACCAATGAGTCAGTCGTAATCCAGAGCGCCTATATTTTAGTGTTTAACATCGCTTTCAACATGTTGTCCGTTGTATCACGTCGCTTCGTTGATCAGTTACCGGTACTACTGGTCCTTTCATCCTTAAACCAGCGAGTCAGTCGTAATCTAGAGCGCCTATGTTTTTAGTGTTTAACATCGCTTTCAACATGTTGTCCGTTGTATCACGTCGTTTCCATGATAAGATAACGGTACTACTGGTCCTTTCATCCTTACACCAGCGAGTCAGTCGTAATCTAGAGCGTCTATGTTTTTAGTGTTTAACATCGCTTTCAACATGTTGTCCGTTGTATCACGTCGTTCCGTTGATCAGTTACCGGTACTACTGGTCCTATCATCCTTAAACCAGCAAGTCAGTCGTAATCTAGAGCGCCTATGTTTTTAGTGTTTAACATCGCTTTCAACATGGTGTCCGTTGTATCACGTCGTTCCGTTGATCAGTTACCGGTACTACTGGTCCTTTCATCCTTACACCAGCGAGTCAGTCGTAATCTAGAGCCCCTATAAGGGAAAGCTTTTAATATCATGTTCTAACTCTTTCAACGCCAATGACAACATTGATGATTTTGCAAACAATACAGACACAGGCGAGTCAGATCATAACGAACCGTCTCACCTGAAACTAGCATTTATTTTGATACTGAGTATGTACATAATACATAAATGACAGGTCTGCAATATACTTTACAGTGTCATCAGAGGGCAACAAAAGGCGTAGTAATTCAATATAAGAAAGAAATTGAGAATAGGAGAAAAGGAATGAAGGATTTATTGGAAAAGAAGGTACAGAATGGAGAATTTAAATATGGATCAACCCCTTGCCACATAAAACAAATCTGAGGTAGACGACTTTAAAACATCTAGGTCAAAGAATGGAAGACCTCAGTAAATGAAAGTAAGCTGTCTGGAAGAATTGTGGCAGAAATAGAAAATGCCCGTTTTGAGCAGTTTCTCCTTTCGTTACAATGTTTTTAAAAGTCGTCTGCACTAGAGGTGTCAGAAAGTGTCTATATGTGGGAACGGACTAAAGTCGTAAACATGCATACACTTAATATATCAGTTACAATCGGAGAGTGTCTATATGAGGGAAAGGATTAAAGTCGTTAACATGCGTAAACTTAATCTGCCAGTTGCAATATACACTCGGTTCAAAACACTTAAAAAACTTTCTTCTGGTAATAGTTATTTATACCTCTTCACGGAAAGTTACCGAAATATATGAGTGAGACTTTGTGAAAACAAGTTTAAGTGTAAATCAAAAACTCTTTTTATACCTTACCCTATTATTTTATACAAACGAAAGATGAATTTAAGATTGGGGAGAAATGGGAAAATTCTGATGAACTGATAGTAAACAACATGTATGGATCGAAATCATACTCTCAAGATATCTCGATTTTCCCCAAAAGTTATTTAGATGGCAATCATGATTCGGAGTATTTGAGCGAGAACGTGGTACTCTTATGAAACCTGTGATGATAACACGTCCTCTCAAACAGACTTATTTTGACGTCTCTGCCATTTGCAAACCATGTGGGAAAAGTATAAAAACCGTATAAGTATCATCTCCTTTTGAATTATGGTCAATTATTATACTTTCTTATACAGAGGTGTTTCAATTATTTTTTTTCAAAAGTAATATGTTGTGGATTTGACGTATGTGTGAAAGGTATAAAAGGAGAAAATGTAGATAAAAACAAACATATCGTACCAGAAAAAGATTTACAAATAGAAACCTTGACTTTCAGCAAAGTATAACAGAGATATAAAGATGTTATCTTTTTTTCATCAACCCTCTTTTTACATGCAACAAACCTACAGAAGACGACAGTAGAATAATTTGGGCGAAACTAAGCAAAACCTCTTTTTATGAAAGTATAATTGCGACAATAGGAAAATAATTGCTTTCAATACAATGTTTTCAAATGCCGTCTGCTGCAGCTGCACGTTGAAACGGGTTTAATTGCCTTTATAAAAGTGAAAATTTACCAATATTTGTTTACGATCAATACAAATATAATATACACTTAGTTTGGACCCACTTACTGAAGAAGAACTGAACCCCGTGTTTACTAGCTAAATGTATATAATATTTCATTTTGTAGTCCCCTTAACTTTTTTTTTACATGTTTTGTTAATCTTGTGAATTGCGTATTTTAATTTGTTCATAACGTCACCATATTCGTTATCCCTTTCCCCCAAACAACACCTCTGCAATAGACGACATTAAATACATCTAGGCACGAATGTGAAATATCTCTATAAATCAAAGTATGATCAGTGAAAAAGAATTGAAAACAATGTGGCAAAAAGAGAAATTGTTCGTTTTGAGGAATTACTCATTCCGTGCGTAGGAAATGTTGTTTTCTGCCGATTGTAGAATTACATGACTCAGACAATCCTATCAGATTTCAGCAGTATAATGTACGGAAACCGAGCAGATCCAACCTTTTCCATCATACAACAAATGTGAGGGAGTAATTGATCAAAACGAACAATTTCTCCTTTTTGCTACAATGTTTTCAACGTTCTTTCACTATAGTCAAATCTTATGGAACATCTTATCAACTGAAAATTATTTTTTAATTGGGTTGAAATAATTTTGGTTAATTGAGAAATAAAATGCTCGTCTTGAGCAACTTCTCTTTTTGTCGCAATTCTTTCAAAGGTCGTAGAGACATTAAGGTTCGTATGTATGAGGGAAATAGTTAACCCATCGATTCCTATAAACACTTCACCACATTCAGACGATTACAGATGCCCCAGCAGCAGACAACTATTTAAAACGTTGTGACAAAAGGAATTGCTCATAATAAGCCATTTGCCAGATTTTTGAAACATTGCGACACAATGTGACACAATGAGAAATTGCTTAAAATAAGCCATTTGTCAGATTTTTAAAATATCGTAACAAAGGAGAAATTGTTTACAATAAGTCGTTTGTCAGATTTTTAAAACATTGTTACACAATGTGACAAAATGGGAAATTGCTTATAATAAGCCATTTGTCAGATTTTTAAAATATCGTAACAAAGGAGAAATTGCTCATAATAAGCCATTTGTCAATTTTTTAAAACATTGTGACAAAAGGAGAAATAATGAGGATTTTACTGATTGTCATATGCATTATGTTTTATTACTGTAAGATCAGAGCTGCAATTTAATATACAACCAACGCAATGTTCAAGTGTACTTGTTAAAGTGTACTTTGTGCAATATAAGGTATCATCAAACAATCCATGATTTATATAATATTGAGATGTTGTAAATCAATGCCAAATTTAAGTGTTTACCATACTTTGGTAGGCCCTTAACCAACGTTTTGTCATTATATATTAGGATGAAAAAGCGATCCCGACCAGACAAAAGACCGGTGAAGTCTTATCATGATTGTATACTGCACAAGGGTCTAAGCGACCTTCACTGACTTTACTCTTTTTAACAAAAAAAGCACCGATAACGTATGTTTATCAAGCGAAAATGTTTCGTGTTGTGAAGTATATTTTAGTTTTGCTTATGTACAGTACGGGGTCATTATTCCTATCCTGTGTTACATTCCTTGTTGTTTAGTATTTAAGATGCATGCCAGACCGATCTTAAAACACGCCGGCATTATCTAAAGAAGGAACCCGACCTAGTGGAGTGGTTAGCGTCGTTATTTGAAAGCGAGTGTCCCGGGTTCTATTAATAGTTGCGGCACGAGTGTCATAGCAGAGTGCCCTTCTGCAAAGCACGTTTTATAGCCTAGTACGGGTTTGTTTACCCGGGAATCATGAATAAATGAACTGTGGCCGTGATATAACTGAAATAATGTTGAAAGTGGAGTAAATAATCCCAATAATAATAATACATTATCTAAATAGTATACACCATAACTTGCGGGTCTTTATTTTTTACGTTTGAATGAGTAGAACATTTAATCTTAATCTAAACACAGAAATGCGTTCACGTGACTGTGTATTTGGCGGTCTACACAAAACTGCACGAGATCAATGTTCTCGCGCTTTACAATCTAGTATTACATCGATTATATTAAATCCGTACATTCAAATAATAGTTATATAAATAACAATTTGCATGATCATTTCCTTTTTTTGAGACGCGTGGAAGCGCGGCGTCAGTTGGGATAAGCTTTAATGTTGTACCATGGGATGACGTAATCGAAAAGGGAGCAACCAACATTATCATTGCTAATAACTATGAAATATGTAAGAAAAAATATTACTTTCAATATAAATTGTTTTAACTGATTTAAGAAACAACACGATACAAAATACGTATGTATTATTATATCACCATTATTACAAAACCTTAGACATATTTAATTTGTATGTAATAACCTTTCCCCAAACTATCTAGGCTACGCTATTTGTATAGTTTGGTTAACGGCCCTTACCCGATTCACCAAAGCTCAGACAAAACTCACTTTTCCCGAACAGCCTAGGAGACACCTTTTTAAACGTGTGGCTTACGGCCCTAAATAACAGTTTAGAGGGAAGCGGTTGCCTATTTTTACCAGCTGTACTGCTAAACTTAAAATGCTGCTCCATGTACAGTTTGTTCATTCAGATCATTGTATTCTTGGTATATGTTGACATACATATGTATTCTTTCCTTTAATTACTTAATTTAATTATTATATACTCCTGTTGTTGTTCATATTTCGAATAAACTGGAAGGAGAATAGATTGTCACATACTGAAAAGCACATAGGTCGTAGAATATTTACCTTTATCAAAATCGACCCTTTCTGCTCTGTATAACCTTTTTTAAAGACTATGGAAGCCAGGTGAGCAATTCGTTTAGATTGTAACAGAATATTTACGTTTATTTTTCATATTCAACATGTTATTACCCATAAAACAATAACATGTATAAATATAGGGAACTATACAACAGTCATTTAATCGAAGTCATACATATGGGTGAAAACCTACACAGTGTAAAGTATTTAATTGTCAAATTGTCATGTTATCCCACAATTAGAAAAAAGAGGATCTCGCTTAATTAAGATAAGAAACAGTTAACTAATGCCGACAAAATAAGAAAATAAAACGAGGAAAGCAACATGTTGTGGCTATATGTTCATGCAGGCGACATTGCTCTTAAATTATACTGCTAGAGAACATAATGTATTCATAATGATTAGCATTAACTCTGTCAAATGTATTATTTCTGCAGGACACTTTGTTTTTAAATAATTTGAAAATGGTTTATGAGAATTCTGCTTGTAATAAATTTAGACCGATCATTGTAATAGTATGAACATTATGTATTTCTGTTCCAAATTAATTACATTTGCACAAGTAACATATAAATTCTTAAAGGGCATATTAATCCACCTGCAATTTCTAAACGGGAATCCTTGAATTCCAAGTTGAATTACCCAACATAATATGGAATATGCCAAATATTCTTTATTTTATATTATGATTTGAACTATGAATATGAGCTCCGTTTGTATTTCATGTAATCAAAGAATATACATATTTATTTTCTCTAAGAAGGATTTGTAAACTGTACTCATTACTTCTAGGTTTTTAAATCCTCATACTTCGCAGCCACATGTTAATTTATGGAAACTTAGGTAACTAATGTTTTCCACTTTAATCGGGAGGTCAATAGGGAGATGTTTTAGATACGAACATACAAACGATTTATTTGTTTGCTTGCTGTGTGGGGTATTGTGTTGCAGTTGAGGAGGACCCATTATTAGTGTAATATATATACCAATGTATGTACATGTATATGTGTCAGTTATATTTATTCTGTTTCGTTAACAAAGATATGAACTAAATTGTGGTGCGTTATTCAAACACAATAATATTACTTTTCATAAGATTGGCAATCAGTTACCATATTGTGCAGTCTGACAACTTATTAAAATAAGCATTGTCATCAATAGAGACATTCAAGGTATCGTCTGCATAAAGGAGGATGACTAGTTTAACCTATTGTTTCGCTGTGTTACATTTGCATCCGAAAATATTAGGTTTGTGTTGTATATCATTTAGAAAAAACGAGATAATCACGGATGACACATTTTAGGTTACGTTTTCAAGGGAAAAAGTTGGACGAATGTCCAGTGCAAATATACATGATTTAATGTTAATATACATATTGTATATGGTGCTTAATAATTATCATTTGGTGGAAGCAGTGAGTATATTCCCCTCTAACCCCACTTTCCAAACAGAATCAAATCACACATAAAAAACATAGGTAAGCACATAACTACAATCCCGATGTGTGGGAGGCATTTCAGGAAATGACTTAAGTGAATTTGAAGTATTTGTTGAAATCAGCAACATCACCAGACCATATAAAAGCATTACCGGAAACAGTCATAACTGTTTTAGGGAGCCATGTATAATTACTACCTGAGCAATATCGCCAGTTTGATAGCGTCATCTGAAACATCCATGCCTTATAAGGTAATGACCCTACGCCAAATTACTAAGCACCATCATCCAGAAATGACGTGACAACATACGTATGCAACTCGAGAACACTTTTGCAACCAATGCAGAAACATCAGACAAACCCGACGCCACTAATGAGATGACGGTTACAACAAAATATAAAATAACGTTGCCTCATACGTAAAAAACGTAACATCGCAGCTTCATCTAAAATTCCTTTTTTAATAAAAAAAACGTAATCGCTTAATTATACCCTAGCTGACACGACTATATATTGCTTAGCGTCAGTCGGTATAATTGTTGTTTACAAACTCGATCGGTATGAAATAGGAAATATACAAATATTAACACACGAGATAAATCCCTTCATTAAAGCTATCTGGGAATGTTTAGGAATAAACCGAAAAAGCGAAAAATAATTGTGTTTCTACATCTCATCTACAAACAGACAAAGCAAGCAGTAAAACCGGTTTAAACGACAAAGAAACACTAATCATTAAACAAAAACGAGTACTATGAGTTAACAAAATAAAGGAGTTTATTTTCGCGATGTTTGATACAAAGTATTTCACTAATCCCGAATACTGCATAACCGTGACCAATATGAATATTACAATCTTTATCCTCGACCAATTAATGCAAGCACTTCAATCTCAACCACCGCCATTCAGTAACACGAACCAGCATCGGGTAATACAACTTATTGACAATCTACAGATCATCAAGGCATATGTTGCGTATGACAATACTGAACACTTAGACAATATTGTTAATCCCGAAAGTCGACCACCAGGTTTAAGCAACAGACCACATGCTACTTGAAATGAAGGAACCGTATATGTCATTCAAAATAAACAATCGGAGGAATCGATGAACAAAACCAATACAAAGGCCAAAACGTTATCTGAAAAAGCTATCAGTTCAAAACTACACTTAAATGGACACTGATGAGAAGCTGCTCATAATCTCACCGAAAATATATTATCTAAATAAACTAATTACAGACTTCTACGTTAAACACTTACTAATGCTAACCATATGATCCTGCTATGTGAAACATGGTTTCATAATTACGATGCACATGCTAAAAATAACAATCACTACAACATTCATTTATTAGGTATGACAATCACTAGATACGAGTAACAACTGATTAAGTGGTGCAATATAACAAAACCTTTAACGAAATAGCTGTTGTTGAAAGGAATTTGAAAGTTATGCGCGATGTTTTACATTGAAATGTTTTTTTATGAAATAATAGAAAAGAGTAAACTGTTGGTGAAATCTTATTTACTTGTTATTTTAACTCTAGACTATTATTCCTAAATTATATGATGAACGACTCCGTTTTTTTAAGTCAACACACTTTTGATGTGACCCAAGTTGAAATATACTTCCACGTGTTAATGTTAATACTAGTATTGACAGAAACGGACGTCTTCCTATCATAGTATCGCAAATGTACGTGCGCATGACAGCTTACCTAGCAAACTCAAATTGGTTTAGTGAACTCTATGAGTGCATTCGATTATCTGCTATTAAAAATAGAATATATACACGTTTGAAGTAACTTCAAGGTTATGAACACAGTTGAATTAGCCCACTGTTGTTTATTTATCTGTCCTTTGTAAGAGGAAAAAAAGTAACTATAATAATATAACAGCAGCTGTTTTTGTTGATAGATATATATCACGAAAACAAGTAACAGATTGCCAATGGTTAGTAAGCAATTATATTGATACACGTCATTTAACTGCAGAGGCAGAATCCGCGTATTACAGGACTCGAATATGCGACCTTTGCTATGAGAGGTCGACGCTTTTCCACTTCAGCACTGTCTTCCGCAAATATTCATTTTTAATCAATTTGGCGTATGTTATACACACTGTGTATAGTTCCTATACGATCAGACCTTTTGAAACTTATGCCATTGCGGATACCCTTTATGTTTGTGTATTTTGCCAAATGTATGGTTTGAACAATTTTACAAACAAAATAGTTTGTATTTTATTGTATTGTACAAATTATAGTCTCAGATACAGATATTTACATATTTCTAGCAAGATGTGCTCAAAGTCGTATGCTGAAGATTTGATGTGTTTCGGAAAGGGTCAATGATGTATAATCATACTATGATCCACAATAACATAGTTTATAAGAATTCTTTTCAATGCAATTATGACTATTGCGACAAACGTGTAACATCCTGATCAATGGAAAAGTACAAGTTCAAAACAGAGAAGGACTTTGGAGAAAATGATAATTGTGTATTTTTTCAGATGTAAAAGCACCAAAAGTCGTATGTAGCAGGAAACGTTTACTGTACAAATGTATTGTACTACCAACTGGCATACTGAAACAAAATTACTGAATAACTTAATGAGTATACATGATTCATTATCGAATAAAGCTGTCGTTGGATGATTAGATAATAAATGATTAGATCATCCATTGAAATAATAATACAGAAAATAATGAGACTACGTCTATAGCAAAAGATTTAAAAGTTCGTATTTGTCAACAATATGATCACTCACCAAAAATAAAAGGACACTCAGGGCCATAAATAATATCTTATCTACGTACCTGACGTAATGTTTACAACACTTTATTATGTTTGGCTGTTGCTATCGTAATTTGTTATCAGGACTATACTTGTCATATCTTTCGTTTTCGAGGAACCCAGGATAAGGCTTGAGAACCAAACAGTCTTTTCTGTGTTTGGCAGAGAGGAGTTGGCCAACACTGAGAAATATTTCTTCTGTTATCCGTGAGTAATTAGTAAACCGTTCTTTGTATTTTATATTGGATGAGTTAAAATATATATTACACTGAAATTGAAATACGTGAAATAAACATAACTACTTTTATTGTGTCTTAACTAGTGTTTCGGAGTTCATGATTAGAGCCTCATGTCATCTTTTAAAACCGGTGTTGTAACTTTCAACCCAATGATATGTCACTGTTCTGCAGTGAACTGAATGTTTGTCGAATAGCATGCTGCTAAATCCAGAAGTCGTTGTCAAATTTCTTTTTGTATACAAAACGGTGAAAATGCTACAACTGAGTATTTTTTAGACATAAAGCAGTTAGCTAATTATATTTAAAGAGACTACACATTAAAATTATATCTTTAAAATGGTTTCATAATAACTATACACACAAATCTGAATTTCCACGATGTCCAGGTGACGTTTACTTCCCATTTTCATAAGGCACATTCACCTTTATGACGGAAACGCCCGAAACATAATACGGAAATACCGAATAAGTGAAGACTTAAGTGACGTCCTCTGGGGTCGTCATTTTACTCTTTAATATGTTAATACAATGAACGGCGAGCATAGCGATTATGAAGAGCATAGCGATTCAAGTGGATGCGAACCTGAATGTTCATCGTCTTCTTTTCAGGATTGGTTTGTTGATTCAGGAGATAACGATACTGATTAAGAGCAAACTATTATTTAGCCAAGTCATGTGAAACAGATGTATCACATACTGGGCAATTTCTTCTTCTGTTGCTTCATTTAACGGTTGTCTGCTGGTGAGGCATTACATTGCGTCTATATAAGGGAAAGGGTAAGTGAAAGTTGAATTATTAAGTAAGAGCTAAAGCATAGTGGCAAAAAGATGAATTGCTAATTATGAGCAAATTCTAGTTTATGTCACAATGATTCACCAAGTTATATGCAGCAGATGTATTAAATAATGATAAACCATTTCCCCCATCCAAAAAATCTGTAGCAAAGTAACTTTGAACGAAAGAACATTATTGAATAGGAGTTGGTTTTTGAATAAATATTATTGTTTGAAAACAATTGAAAATCTCGTTTAATCCTTTCCCTCTTACGACAATTCTGCAGCAAAGGACTTTGAAAATATTTTGTAAAAAAAATCGAACATCTCTGATTGAACGGATGACTAAAAGGGGAAAATATTGTGTCAAAATGGAGACATTCCTTGTTTTATGTAACTTCTTCTTTTAAAAGGGCTGTCTGCTGCAGAGGCACCAGAAAGCGTCTATATGAGGAAAAGGGTAAATGCAAGTTTAATTGTGTAAGAGCTCAAAACATAGTGGATTTACAACAGTCTGCAAATTTGAATTCGAATTGCATATGGTTTATGACTGAGGAATTATTTAAAACGGCTTTAAACCCCAATAACTCAATAACTTCATTGAATATGAGTTGAAAATAGGAAATCTTTTTTTTTTACTTTAATATTGGGACATCGTCCGATTTTAGCTTAGCCAAACAGTCAAAATTCATCGAATTGCTGTTAGAATATCGATCATCGAAGCACTCATGATTGAAATGTACAGAGCAAACCCGAGCATTCTTTACTGCACCAGCTATCCATCCTGTATCTGTTCGTGTAAACTTCACGAAAGCGAACCATGAACTCGGTCTTGACTTTTCCGAATCGCTAGGGAACTTTTGTAGACTAATGCCGGCTCGATTATAATTTCGATAATAATTGTCATCATGATAAACCTCACACAAATCCTAATTAAGCATTCGTCTGCTTTAAATGTTTTTAAGATAAAAAGGTAATAAGAAAAGAAAACTATAGCTACGTCTGCGTTAAATCGTGTGTATGTACAGTAGACGACACATTACGAAATTAAAAGAAGAAAATAAAATATTCAATTCCTAAAAAGGTGTCAACAGATTCTTACTTGGTGTATGCAAGATCATGAATTGTATGTACTTGTTTATATTATTGTCACTCTTTGTTCTCTTGTTATATATCATTGTACATTGTTTTATGAGTCGGTGGCCTAGATACTAGAAATAAAGATGTAAATACTTTGCCAGAATATTTTGGACGAACTTTTTGTCTTGAATAAAAATACCTTAGAGATACATCGCTAAGTGTAACCTATAATCAGAGAGTCTTGCACCAGAAATGGAATTCAGTTACTTTGGTCCTGTTCCAGTTCCCGTGTGTGACTCTGGTAACTATCACATTCGCATTTCTCATTAAAAATACGTATACAACAACTGAACTCAGACTCAATGTATGAACTATTTTTTAAATAAGTACACTCAGTGTATGCAAGGTCAGTGATCCCGGACGCCATTGTATGAATATACAATACAGTGTCCATATCCTTGGTGTTATTCTTGTAGACAGACACTCACGTCTGCGTACCATGTGGTAATACGTGCATGTGATTTCATTATCAGAATATTGAACACAATTTTAGCAGGGTTATGTCAGCACTCCCTCAAACATCTAAAGGATATTTACCGTGTGTCTGTTCTGTCGTCTTCGGGTGCTGTAGTTCAAAGAGCATCTGGGTCTAAGACGACAACTTCTTCGTTTTGTAACCTTCGGGGGCTGGTATTCAGTAGAAATCTCGGTCTCTGTCAATCCTTTGTTCTGTCGCCTTCGGGGTTAGTTATTTGATACACTAGGTCAGACACAAATCGACATTTCAATCAATAATCAATTATTCATTTATATAATACAAATTTCTCATCATGATTGTGTAACGATTATAACGATTTCAAAACTTATTCAAGTTGATTTCTTTCGATATTCTAGGTATCAAAACGGTTTTTTATACAATCACTATTTAACCCTCTACCCATTTCAGAGAAAAATACTTTTCTTTTATGCTTACTGATGAGTTATAGATATTTCCCAGTGAATAACACTCTATAATCTCACTGGTGAAACCATGTGAGATTATGACTTTTGCAGTGGGATTATGACTTTTTAGTTGACGGAACTAGATTTCTTTCTCCATGTTGTTAACAGAATTTATGAAAAAAATGAGTCTTAAAACGAGTAACAGTTAACTTATCGACACATTAAAGATGGTCTGTGCATCTAAATATGTGAGAACACATTGACTATGCCAATTAGGCCTACATTCAATGACATAAATCAACACAAGTCACTTTTTATATTAAAATGATAGTTGTAGCAGGGACGTAGATAATATATCTCATCTTCGTCCCTGGCGGTAGTGATTTTAAATCGTATTGTGTCACCGGAATTGGAATGAGTTTGTCATATCTAAAAGTGTTACAAATAACACACAAAGCGAAACAAGATATGATTGGAAGTACGTAGTTTGGCAAGCTTAACTTCCCAGTGATGTCATTCAATGAATAAACACATTCATTGACATATTCTTCTACATGTATGCAAGAACCTGTACTTTACTGTAGATCAATTGTTGCTTAGATAGTGTATGCAATATAGTTATTTAGCTCGAATGGTTTTGATATGGATTACTATTGTGGATAATCGTACTTAGATTCTGAGTAAATGGAGTATCGATGTGTGTTGCGTTATAATAAATTATGTTGAACGGTAAATGTCACCGTGACTATAATAGGTATGTACAAAATAACCCTGAGAGTGAATGTGTATCGTCTACGATACCCTGGTTATATGTGTGTACAATGTTCCCACGTACCATGCACTATACACATTGAATTGTCTTAGTTTAGTAGCATACAAAGTAATGTTACATGAAAATAAAGAGTCGAGGGACATCGACAGTAGAAGTTATACTAGACAAATTTCGCAATTTAAGAAAAAAACATTTGTTATGTCATTTGGTGCAATTTATTTACCTGAAAGCATACCATTTAACAAGCACATGTAGTCAGTTAATCATCATGTACCAAATATTTGAACTTTGATATAGGAAAAGCATACCCTTTAACGAGCACACGTTGTCAAGTTATCACCATACACCCTCATATTAGTTGGTGATGTTGGAACAGTATGCACTCGTTACAAGTTTATCATCACAATGTCTGTAGTTGGTGATGTGGGATAAAAGCATACCCTTTAACGAGCACATATTAATTATCATACACCATGTCTGTTATTTGTGGTATTGGAAACAATATGCATTGTAAGGTAATCAGCATACACTCTGTCTGTGATCTTTGATGTAGGAAAAATAACATTTTCTGTTTATATCACATATTATAAGAAATAAACGTTAAAACCATAGAATGAAAATTTCAACTTGAGTCTTAGAAGCCTATTTTGACTAGGCGTGACGTATATTGAAACGTCGCATTCTTTACGAAATCCATCCATTGTACAGTCAATACACTATTGAAATGATTTTAACAATTTAGTTTAAAAGGCTTAATCATGTATCCAACCTTTTCATAAAGAGGAAGTAGACTTGTATTCACTTGTATATAATGATGACGTACGCGTAAAACATATCAAACCGGACTAAATCAAGTAGGCCTGTATAAACAGCTTAATTAAAGATAGACATGTGGTCTGCTTCAACACGGATTTATTAAGAGATACGGGAATGTGTCTTTTGCAATTCACTATAACATCATATAACGACACCATTATATAATATTGCATATCTTGTCAAAGCGATAATTATTTGTTTCTGTTTTTAAACATGTCCATTGTTACAAATAACATAGACACTGACATTACAATAGCAAACATCATTAACATAAATGTAGCTATACCATATGCACAGATTATAACATTACCTTAGCAAATACCATCAACTTAACAGCTACCATTTCAATTTAACTCTTTGAAATGTTACTGAGTTGGGTAGTTGTTGTTTTAAATAACACCTGTCAGCCAAAGAGTTATCAGGAACCCTTATGTTTATTTCAATTCTTCCTTTTATCAAACCCATTGTATTCCGGAATCAATTCGAATCAATTCGTCCTTATTGTACATTTGCCTACATACAGCACACATCACTTGGTCAAAAACATAAATGAATGAAAACAGTTGACACTAACATTTCTCAGCAAAACACTATTTACTTTCTGTCACTTTATTAAATAAACTTTATTCTTAAACTCGATAAGTTTGTTAACATTATTAAAGATTACCGTGCGAGAATTGTGTAGAAACGCAAACCACGTTGTTAATTCATAACATGGATTATGTAAGACCCCATAGGGTTACAGATACAATTGATGAAGTTAATGAAAACAAGATATGTCGTTCGAGCTTTTCTCTCTCATTTCTTTTCCGACGAGAATTTTTGAAAATGCATACATTTCCGAAGTCTATGTTTGTGGGACAGGGACCACATGTTTGATTGATTTAGGGAAATTGCATTTCAATCTTTGATTAAATCCTGCGAGTTCGTATTTCGAAGTGCTTGTTCATTAGTACCGAGGGAAAATACTTGATAATGTTTTATTTGCCCAAACGTCCGAAGGTCAATGATCACGTGTCGCAAGAATGGGATGTTTTGAGAATATTTTGGTAATGAATTTGAATCATGACTTGGCAAGCATTCTTACCGATTTAAAAAAACAAAAAAGAGCAAAGCACAAACACAAATTAATATCAGAGTCACACGGGTGTGTCAATAGTGACGCGGGCTTCTAATCAAATTGTTGTGAGTTAGATCCTCAAATCTGTAGTCATATTCCGTACTAATGTGTATTGACATATGATATGTTTTACTCGGTCTATAAAAATAAGATTGTCAAGTGTAAACAAAAACTATGTATTATGCTAAGTATTTATGGACTCGTTGTATTATTGTTGGTACATGTGCTTAATGTATATTCCAGACTATGCATGTACTGATTTGGTGTCGAAAGTAATAGATTCGATCACTGAAAACATTTGAAAAAAAGAACATAGTTTTCATTCCGCATAAGCAAATATGTAACTTATATTTGTCGACATTGTTTGCTTCCCAATCATACTATATGCTCGCGTCTATGAAACACAAATGAAAGACCTTTGCACTCAAGTTCGTTTTTGCTCGCTGACACCTGGTCACGTTTATAACTATTATACATGTAAAACCGCTCTGGATGGAGGAATATTGCACTAGTGTCAGGAATAACATCGAAATGTTGTGAGTTCAAACCGGCGCTATTCATCTGTATAGAGGATAAACAAAAAACATCTACTTGTTCGAAATAATGTTAAAGGAATATAATTATTAGCCACAGAGATCCAGGAAACAAATGGTAGCGGGCGTGAAAGGGCCGCGAAAATATAATTTAATTCTGATTCATGCTAACTTGAATCCCCAATCAATCGAATTACGTAATCACAAGATCTCATGCCCTGATACTCTCCTGCTGGATAGTGTCGCCTGTGGCGGAAATACCTTCTTAGAAAACTAACCTAACCAATCGAACTAAACCGTTTACCCGAGAACAGCCGCTGACTGGAAGCGGTGTAACACATGTGTTACCTGGCCACCCTGTTATAACTTATAGTATGTGGAAAACGACATTAATTTCTCATATCCCCACAATAGTATAAGGCGTGACGTGTCTTCTGATTAAGGAAAAGGTTTCAATGCAAAAATAAATCATAAACGAGTACTAGTGTAAAACAATCAAGAAGAAATATGGTCATATAATTCGGCGCCGTGATATAACAGAGCTAATGTTGAACACGGTGTTCAATCGATCTAGAGTATTATATTATTTTCCATGAATTGAATTTCTCTTGTAAAGTGAATGATGGTGTTTCTCAATATTTCAATTTGTTCACGACGTGTTCAGCGTAGTTTACCAGTCTGGTTGGTATCATATATCCTAACACATATTAATTACTCGTAATGTCATCCAAACAATATCTGAACGAGGACAAATAACGCAATAAGTACCAATATCATAGTATCCTGTATGATATGACCGATGATCGAATTCTGGTACGCCGTTCCAAATGTGCACGTCCTAATGACTACATCAAACAGACGGTCAATACATTATACCGTCCACTATTGAATATCATTATTCTCGGATGTAGCAAATTTAGACTTAAGTGTTCCCAAAGACATTTTTCTGGGGCAACATGTACCCTCTAAAGTGATTGTTTGTTTGTACATGGCCATTTGTTTGGGTACAACATATCGTGAGTATATATAGTAAATAAAACGAAACAAACTGTGTTATCAATCTAAAGTAACAAAATCATTTTTTTTATAGTGAAATAAAACACATACAAAGCTAATTATTTGTTTTTCCTTTCGCTTAATTGGTCAAAATTCTATATAAAAATATGTGACAGTGACTAGAGTAGAATCAACATATCAATTTGAATTAGTTAATGGTCGATCAATAGTACCGTGAGAAAGAATGAACGATACACCTGGATGTGTAGACCGTTCAATAAATAACACGCTCAAATAACTTGAATCGTCCGCCATTTTGTTTCCTCCCTACACGCGGTTGAATTGACAAGACGAAATCGGTAAAAGAAAAGTCAAACGAAACATTTCTCAACTCCCTTCACTGTTTGTATGAATACTATATATGAATATTTCATTAAATATCGCATTCAATTTAATTAAACAAATCGATAAAACTGCGACACCTGAATGAATCAAGCGAAACTCCTCTGGTAATTCCGTTATTCATCATCATTCTATTCGTTTTCCTAATGGAGAGCATACTTGCTAGATTTTAAAGAACATATGATTTCAACCGCTTTCAACAAGCAGGGATTTATGTGAAAATATACTTCTTGAATAATGTGGCATACGTAGCATTTGTTCCTCACGAACATATCCTCCTTTTCTTACAAAATTTTAAATATGCTTTCATTCATATTCATGCATATACATTTTAAGACCACAGGCGACAGTTAACACATTTACAATCCCCGCGTTAAAACACATGCATCTATATGTGTGCAGCAGAAACGTGGAAAGGAAAGCCTTGTAACTACAGATTGCAGAGGTAAAAGTTACTTTTATCGAGTTTTATTTAGACTTTTTAAACAATATTCATAATTTGCTTTATATTGGCTGTCTATAGAAAGGTTCTTTTGAGGCAAATCAGCAATTAAATAAAGATCATGGATAGTTGTTGAAGAACTACAATTTGTCTGAGTATTCGAGATGTATTGAACGTTTTTACACATTTATAGAGTGACGTATGTAATTTCATCGGTGAGTATTTTGTCTTAAAGTCAAGTATTTATTCTATTGTTATATTTCTTAACCCAAAGAACAGACAAGTTCGATATTCCATTTCATTTAATATTCGAAAGTGATTATAAATAAATCAATCAATCAATCAAACAATCAATCAATCAATCCGATCAAACAAGCATTAATCATTTGTCAGGAATGTATTACATCTCACTACCTAGCTCTTGGAATGAATATTAATCTAATTAAGGTATATGTACCTAATTTGACTTAGACCGTCAGACAATCTTTAGCATGACAGCAATTGTTGCTAACTAATGTGGATAGTGATATTACGTTAATACCCGTGGATCAACCAGTCATCATGATATTCATGATATTACTGAAACACCGTTTGATAACCAGCCGTCGTGATATTCCTGAAATACCGTTAGATTAACCAGCCATCATGATATTCCTGAAATACCGCTAGATTAACCAGCCATCATGATATTACTGAACTACCGTTAGATGAACCAGCCATCATGATATTACTGAAATACCGTTAGATGAACCAGCCGCCATGATATTACCGAAATACCGTTAGATCAACCAGCCGTCGTGATATTACTGAAATACCGTTAGATTAACCAGCCATCATGATATTACTGAAATACCGTTAGATGAACCGGCCGTCATGTTATTACTGAAATACCGTTAGATGAACCTGCCGCCATGATATTACCGAAATACCGTTAGATCAACCAGCCATCATGATATTACTGAAATACCGTTAGATCAACCAGCCATCATGATATTACTGAAATACCGTTAGATAAACCAGCCATCATGATATTACTGAAATACAATACGGCATTTTTTGAACAGGCATGACCAATATTCGAACATGGCCTACATGTCATCAAGACAACAGTTTGCCACATTTTGATGAAGTTTCAACAATACCAATTTAAAAATTCAGCAAATACAGTGTTAACAATATTTCTCTTCATGTTGAACTGTTGACCTATTTGTTGATACAATACACTGCTTTGGCCTTGAGTTGGGTTAAACAGGAGATCAGGAAGGCCCACTGTGATCAATCGGCTGGTCATGTTTAGCCCTGATACATACGTTGTTTAATTATATTTAGTTATCTTTTAGTAATGTTTACTTTTACTAAAGGTGTTATCTCATAAATATATAAGACCGTTTATATTTGAGTCAGGGTGTATCAGAAGTGGCTTCAGGGTCAATCGGGTAAAAGTTTTGTGTTTGATTAACAACATCATCAACCTTAATTTATTCCATGCTTGGTGGTTTTATTAATGGAGTGTTGTTTCTTGATTTAGCTCTTTCATGCGATTACATCAACGGTGTATCTTTGTTACACTTCGTTCCCCCCCAGCTGGGCGAGGGGTTAGAAATAGCCAAGCTGTTGCACTACAGTGTGGTAGAAATCCACCAATGTACCTGCTTGTTTGCCTTGTCGCCTGATGATGGGATCCTGGTAGTTGAGTATGCTCGGGGTATGGCAATTCTGAAACTCCGATTCTACAATACACTGCTTTGGCCTTGAGTTGGGTTAAACGGGAGGTCAGGAAGGCCCGCTCTTATCAATTCGTTATATTAACTTTTTACGGAATATGTTTTATCATAAATCTATGTACCCGTTTATATTGAGATGAGGTGTATCAGAAAGCAGTGGCTTCAGGGTCAATCGGTTAAAATAGATGTTTGATTGACGATCGTTCACTTTTTTATGGTAGTCCATGCTTACTTTGTCGGATACCACATTTAATATCAGTTGCTCAATGTGTGTCTGTTTTAGACGAGTATGCCGGTGGTGTAACTCTGGCATAAACCGGGATGGATATACTAGTAATACGTCTCCTTGTTGGGCTCCGTGTTGGGGGAAAGACACCACCGATGAATCTATCAAAAATAGCATGGTCAACCCAAAAAAAGCCAGGCGTACACTATCTGATGTTTCAGATAACTCCGGTGACGAAAGTCACCCTTTTAATTCTATATTTACTCGATTTGTATTAATCGAATCGACAGACGAAAAGAAATCTAAAGCAAAGTTCTCTCCCTTTGTTATAGAGAAACAACTTTCAAGTTTTATTGGAACTCCGAAATCAGTAAAAAGCTTAAAAACGGTTCCCTACTTGTAGAAATATCAACGTAACAACAATCTTTAAATATATTGAAACAAAACGTATTGATAAGGTCCCTGTCAAAGTATATGCTCATCCTTTTCTGTATTCATCAAACGGTGTCGTAAGATGCAGGGAACTTGAGAATTGCAAAACTGAAGAATAATTGAACATTTAAAAGGTCAAGGGGTAACAGATTTCAAACGAAAGCAATTGTAAAAAGATGGTGTTTAGAAACTTTCCAACACATACATTTTAACTTTTAATCAGCCAATTGTGCCAAAAGAAATACAAATTTGTTACCGAATAGCCAAGGCACGTACCCAATCCCTTACTTAATTATCGTTGCCAAAAGTTTGCACATCAAGAATCACAAATATAACGGCATACCAGTTTTTGATAATGTTCTTTTGTTTGTAATTATCATCAGCTATCTACATGTACACATTCAATCAAATGTTTATCTCGTAGTCCTAATCACGCTACAAGCTCAAATGAATTTCCTTTTGGCTTACACAAAAAGAAATTATATATGTAAAGTATAAGCAGAATAATCATGATTGTGGAAGCCATACGGATCGTTGCGCAGCAACAACACATTCAAGCCAGCTTCCAAGGAGCCAACAGTTTTGCCAATAAAACAAAACCAACTGTTGTCACTCCTGTTAACAGACCACCGCCACAGTCAAAAGCTAGTACGACATGCCAACCTCTTGTGAAGGTTTAATCTAAGAAATGTCCTGACATCAGTCTACAATTTTAAAGTAATTATGTCAGATGAACATCCCTCTTTTTCTTCCGATTCATCGTTACCATTAATTAACAAAGACACCTCTGACAATAATGCATCTTTTTCGAAACAAAATGAATCTTCTCCAAAAAAAATGAATCTTTCTTAAAACAAAATGAATCTTCTTGAAAAGAAAATGAGGCTTCTTCAAAGTATTAAAACCAAAATAAATCTTCTTCGAAACAAAATGAACCTTCTTCAAAAGGTAAAGTTTCTTCCGTTAAAAACACTCAAAAACATATAAGAAAATCACATTATACTAGTAAACCTTCTATCATTACACTTAAACCGAATCAACAAAACAGAGATAAATCTGAATCACACTCGAAAACAGAAGGCTTTGAGAAGCAAATACATAGACAAATTAAGGTCCGATAAGAAAGACCTAGTGACTCTCTACCTAAAATTAGAAACCGTTTTTCAGAAATTGGATGGCATGGAGAAACAGGAAACAGTGTCTCCTAGTTTGTGGACGGGTACGAAGGATAACTGGAATGATAATTATTGATTATTGGCAGACTTCGTTGCCTGAAACTAAAATGTGTGAGCCTGTGTTCAAGGGCGATTCGCAATGAATTCTTTAGTCCAGTGGAACTGTCGTGGATTTCATGCAAATTTTGAAGAATTGTCTCTTTTATTTAATGAAAAGAAAGCAGTAGGTGTATGCTTACAAGAAACATTTGTAAAATGATAAAACATCCGATGCAAGTGCTCGAAATTATGGTGGGGTAGCATTATTTGATAACAACTCTGTACCACATAGACTAGTCTCACTAATACAAATCTGCAGGCAACTGTGGTAAGAATTTCATTGAGCAAAACAATAACCTTATATTCTTTATATATTCCGCCAAGTCAGCCTCTTGATACAAAAAAGCTCTTTGAACTCAGCTTCCAACACCTTTTATGATAGTTGTTGACTTCAATTCACACAATTCGTTGTAGGGATGTAGAGACACCAATACAAAAGAAGATTTTATACTTAAATACGACCTTTGTATTTTGAATAATAAATCTCACACCTATCGGTATTCTGCTACAGGTTCTTACTATTTGTAGTTCTGTAATAATACTGATATAACAGGTTCCAGGCCTTAGCGTGACTCTTCTTGGATTATTTCTGGGATAATTCCGTACAAGACCGCTCCTATATTACCCTTCCGGTTTAGTAGAAGTATCATAACAGAAACGGGAGTATATAAACAAAACATACACTGTATGGATGGAAATGAGCACACTGTATGGGGATGAACCTTTTAAGTTTTAAAGTACAACTGAATTTTATAAATAGGCAAAAATATCACATGAAACCCCTTTTGGGGCCGTAATTCAAACAATTAAAAAAGCGTAGCCTAGGAAAAGTAGGGAAAAGTGATTTTGTCAGAGCTTTCATGAATCAGGTCAGGGCCGTTGACCAAAGTTTTAAAAAAGTATTTTTGAAGTTGGAGGAAAAGTAATTAAATACAACTTAAATGAAATAAATTAAACGAAATAAAGAATACTGCAATTCTACGCTGTAGAAAACCCTGTAAACAAATCAACTTCTTCTGATTCTTAACCAAGGAAACATTGACATCATTAACTTATGCATTAAATCCCTTGGAATTTTAGATTTGTGTTTGAATGGGATTTTGAGTCGTTTTTAACATGATTTCAGTTATATCACGGTAACAGTTACCTATTCATATTCTTTCGGTAAATCATATATTGTTTTAACATGGATGTTTCTCTATAATACTCTTCACATAGAAACCAAACAGAAAATAAAACGCTGTATAACTCGCGTAATAGTATGATGATAACAAGGCAACTGACGTTTAAAAAGGAAGTACCACAATAACCTGCTGAATATGCAAGGGAAACGTTACAAATAGGGATACTTTTGATCGTTTGGGTATTTTTTATTTTTCGTAATTGAAAAAGATGACGCTGTTTTATCAATACAAAGTGATTCAGTTGCACCAAAAATCTCGTTATATTGAATATAGTATATTTGTCCAACAAATGTTTCCTTTGGTTGATTCGACTGTATAAATAAGAGTTATACCAAATTGAATTTGAGAATACAAAGTGATGATATATATAGGAATGAAATATATACCTTTTTAGCAGCGGAAGTAGCGAAAGCTGTGTGTATTAAATACCCAATGATAAATTAAACGTTTAAAATGAATTATTTTGTTTTCAAAAATGAATTCGTTAACAAAAGTATGACAGCATAAATGTCTGTCTAAATAAATGAGCAACTTAGACGATAAACATACCATATTCAATGTCTGACTTTACTTTTCATTTTGCCAACTGTTTAGTGCGTGCAACGCACATTCTTCTAACGATGCAATTTCTCATACACTTGATACATACGTCTTAAACATGACTTCGCCGGCAACCATTTTGCAGTTGCATGTATCTGCATGGACGTGGCACTTGTTTTGAATAAAGAGTTTAATACCACGCAAATTATTAACTATCAAAGTCAATGTTTACTTTCAATAATCGAATAGGTACTGTTTACTATTTGATCATTTTCTCTAGTTATATGAGTTGTTTTGAAATATTATTTACTTCAAATCAAACGTGGAAATATCGAAGATTGTGCACCCTGAAATATGTTTTGTGTTTCGAGCGGCGAAGTTTAATCCCTAAACGTGTCATGCCAACGGCTCGTAAAATGAAAGTTATTGTTATTCTTTGTTTTGCATAGTGTTACGAGCACTACGACTGATGCATCGGTGTCCGAATAAACTATACTGGTTAATTACTCTGGAAACGTATTGATATGAAGGAAATACTGTTAAATACAGATATGTAGAGTTATTCTTAACATGCCCTATACATCTTTAATAGTGAAAACAAGTG
>JAUELF010229968.1:0-13660 GCA_031471495.1 Clinocardium nuttallii
ATTTATGTAACTAGTTACATATGATATTTATGTCACTGCTTTATGCCACTCCTGGAGTGCAAGTTATGTGATAAATGTATTTATGTCATCAGCAATCTTATAAGCATTTTTAAAAACCATTAGTCAATAAGTGAGTTCAACTACCAGTTATAACAAACCATTAGGTATTTGCGACCAGTGAATATACAGATCAGCCATAACATTTGGGAAGTCTGATCTGAATCGGCATTGTTTGCCTAATTAGTCATGGAAGGTTTGGAGAAACTTCTGTTAAGCAGTATCCATTTGGATCCTTAGTACGGATGCGGAGTCAAGATTTTCTTTCCACCGATGTAATAATATTGCTAAGGTTGATTGTCACCGAGCACCGCTCAATTAAAGCTTCACATAAGATAATACGAGTAAACACATGGACGGCGAAGCCGGCAATTATTTTCCCGTCCATAGGTAATGTGTTTGCACATTGCTATACCATGTATTAATAAATTGTTTCCAGAGCGGGTTTTTTGTTGCAATCACGATATTCCTACGTTTTGATTGGATGCAAAGTAACTCTCAAAGTATTTGATAAAGGTATAAAAACACATCTGATATGTGATAATTTGGGTGTAAGTACAGTCGTTGTCTATTTTTAAAATGAGTTCAAATAAAACTGATGAGGTATTATTGACTAACCGGATGTTACAAATAAAGAAAAACGACCGAAAGGATAGTTTGACTCGTCACAAATGGATTTCCGTAAACTATAAATTATGGAATGGTTTCATTTGAAGTACTTTAATTATGAATGGCAAGTCGATTATTTATGGAACCTGTTATCATTTTTACATGGATTTAAAATGTTGGCCATAGTTAAATATGTGCTTGACCAGAAACTGATTTTTAGTGTTTTTGCTTATGACTTTAAGACTCGTAAATAACTTATAATCAAAGCACTGATAGTGCTACAAGCAAGTGGCTAACTGCAGATCACGGAGATTAATTTACCGATCACAAAAGTCAATAAATAATTAACCGAAATGGATAGCGACTATACTCATTTTATTTCTAGCAAATCCACCAATTCAATTGATGGAATTACTGGCTAAAACAAAGGCAATAATTATTTGAATGCACGTCGTGTACCTTCGTTATTAAGTAATGCTGCACCGACAAAAATTTAAGATCGATTATAATTTATGTTATTAATTTGTTCTCTTCATAAAATCATCCAGGGACTGTATCATACTTACAGTTGCTGTCAATGTTGAAATACGTAAAACCGGAAGTTGGTGATGACGTCATCGTAAACGTATGAGCCTGTGACGTGTCAACATCGGAATATAACACTGTGTACACCGTTGTCGCCAATGCTGTGTTCTCGGATATAGTGAGTGGAGAGGCAATAGGAAGATTGCTTAGCTGAACAGGGTCGTTTATATCTAAAATGTAAAGAATATCGGAATAATTTGAAATGGATGTCGTCATTTTGTAATATAATAATACTTTTTAATAGGCAAAGCCTAGGTCTGTGCAAGCAAGAACAAACACGTGTATAGTGTCAGTCTCCTAAAGAACTAAGTTAATAGGCATACTGTAGAATGTTATAAGAAAAAGAATTTGAAAGTAATATTGATGTATACCGTGTATTTAAGTTCACTTGCGTATAAGGTCAGGAGCGTAACAGACTGTAAGATTTCAAGGGAAAATAACACAATGAAACAAACTCACAAAACTCACCAATTCATACATTGTCAGTACATCTCATATCATGTATACATAGCTTGATAACTCCCATAACATGGACAATGCAGGCCAACAAAGCAGAGACACACATGCACATAAGTGTCTGTGGGGGTCGGGGGTTACAGGGCTATTACGCACTAAACCAACGCTGATCGAATGATTCGATTGGGGTTTAACGCCGTTTTTAACAATTTCCCAGGCAACTGGCTTCTTTTCCACATAGACTTAGCCCATTGGTGGAAGACGAATGACGCATGTCGCATTGACTTTTATCAAACGTCGGAAAGAAAGTTGGCCGAGCCGGGATTCGAACTCGCAACCTAAACCAACGCAGTCACGGAGATTTTTCCTACACTAATGACAACATTGAGGAGTTTGGAATAAATAAATATTCAAAGTGAGTCAGCTCGTAACGACCTGTCGCACTTCAAATCATCATTTGCCTTTGTGTTATAAAACTATTCCCCAAGTCTAACTTCTGAATGCAGGAGTCGCCCGATTTTCCAGAGTTTACATTAGACGATTTGGCCCTGGAATAGTTAACGCTGCAATAGATTACCTGAAACAGTAATAGTCAGTAAATAAGGTCCAACAGTATTCTTGCTATCGGCCACTGTGATACTTAGATCATATCCGACAATCGTTGTATTTGTGAGGTCCTGGTTCAGTCGTATTTCACCGGCTGGAACGAAAATCGCGTCAATACAATATATAACTCAACAATATTTACATGATGTTAACAGAACAGAACAGAGCAGAACTTTATTGATTTGATCTCAAAAGAGATCATCATCGTACAAACATATTTACATAACATAACATACGTGATTGTGTAAAAAAAAAGACAATTACAGAGCATAAAAAGTAAATAGTTATCTCTCAAATTATCCTCACTATACGATCTGGATTGGAGGTTGGACGTACATGCAGTAAAGACAATTCTGTGTATACATATAATTTTTAACAAAATGTTGGTATTGCTTACATTTCGAACGGTGGTTTTCAACAGTTTTAACAACGTACACTTTACTTTACTAATTATTTAACGAACTACCGTCCGTAAAGCAATTGCTTCATAAACATATATTCCAAGGTGTTTGATAGTATATTTGTTTGAAGATTGCATCATTAACCCTGGTGTAAAGATGTATGGCATAATTGTTTTTCATCCAATTTTAAACGACGAATTATTTATCCTTTTATTATTTATTGGATTAAATCACAGATTTGTTGATAAAACATGTACATCATAATAATTCATAATTGAACCGTCTCGCGAGAAAACCAACATTGTGGTCTCCGCATAAAGTATCGACCCGGATCAGTATAAACATACTGTGCAGACTAACCCGGACAGACACTTTTCTCCTCTTGTGAATTTTCTCTTTCGGGAATAATATCTCTATCCCTCGGAGACGGAATGTGTCGACCCGGATCAGTCTGCCCGGACAGCGCAGGCTGATCTGGTCGATGCATTACGCAGATGCCATAATGTAGGTTTTCTCGCGGGAAGGCTCATATCTTTCTACAAAAGTCCATCGTAAAACTCCAATGGTGACTCCGTGATGTTTGGAGGGTAGCGGAGTGAATGAGCTTGGGTGTCTGACGATGGTAAAGGTCATTACACTAGACTAATATTGACAAGAAGTATGCCAGTCAGTTTCCACTACAGTGACTTTCGAACGGCTGGATCTGTAACGCTGTTACTATCAACCTTCAATCATCCCATTTTTTCGTTTCATAATTGACATTTTAGGGTGGCGCGCTCTGTTTCTTTGAGGGCTCTTGTCGCTGAGATACATGTACGGTAAATAGTTTTGATCTTATTTGAAAAATTTACATTTGCACTAGATCTATTCTAATGGTTTTCATTTATGTTACATGTATACTATTTCAACCGATCCTCGGACCTATGACGTCTTTCTGGATTGCAAGACGCCAAAGCTAAACAAAGATATGAAGTATTTACTGGTTTGTAAAGCGTTTAACGCGGTGTTCAGTCAGGAGAACTGGTCCCTGTAATATAACTGAAATACTGTTGGAAGACGGTGTTAAACGCCATTCGTTCAATCATTTCAAATGTCGTCAGCTGCGTCTAAACGCGTTTTGCCGTGGAATGTTATATGTGCTGCAAAAAAATCGATCGTAAGGCATTTCCGATTAATTAAGATCTAGATCAGCACAGTGCACTGTTTGCCAATAAGTCATAAAACTTTCAAGATTTTACATACGGGTAATGATAACGTTTATGTTGGTTTTCGCAAAATAAAGATATCAAATTATTGGTAACTACACAGTTTACCTACTTACAATTAAATATATCGAAAGGACAGGAAACCGGATTACATGTCATTGTGTAATATAGATTGTTGTTTTCTGCATCCGTTGTAATCACTGTGAATACAGTTGTACCAATGGACGTGCTAGTCGAAACGGTAGTTGAATCTGCGAACGTGGAACACAAATAGAGAACGTTATTGTACCAATGAACGCGCTAGTCGAAACGGCACATGCGGTTGAATCAACGAAAAAAGAACGCAAATATACCGAGCGATATTGTACCAATGGACGTGCAAGTCGAAACGGTTGTTGAATCTACGAAAATTGAACACAACTAGAGAACGTAATTATACCAATGGACGTGCTAGTCGAAACGGTTGTTGAATCTACGAAAATGTAACACAAATATATAAAACGTTATCGTCCGAATGGACGTGCTAGTCGAAACGGCAGTTGAATCTACGAAAGTTGAACAAGAATATACATAACGTTATTGTGACAATTAACCGTCAACGTATGACCTCTGTCGACATTATGTTTCAATTAATGTCCGTGTTCATTTCGGTAGTCTGGTAATTGTTTGCACACAAGACGACGCATATATTAATATATATGTTGCCACAGTAACTGACCACATGCGAGTGTACGTGCCGTCGTATTCCATGTGAAACCACATACATAAATACCATAGCCTGTACATGTATGCGGACGATTTGAAGTTCTGTCTGAAATATTGAGTCAATTAATTTATCATCGACGAAATATTCGAAACACTCTTTCAGTGTTTTATATACAAAGTATGTATTCCATAAGTAATTGGAGCACGATAAATCACAGCGAGGTCTTCCGATCTAAGCTTTGACACACGTTTTATAAACATAAAGCTTTTGAACTAGATAGCGTGGATGAGCAACCGAATATGGTTGTAAATTAAATCTAGTTGGTTAGTAACGCTCATTTGTACTTACACAATTAGATGATTGAAGAATGGACTTAGCCTTAGCTAGTTTTAGCAAGTAGAGACACATGTTGTGTGGAGTACTTAAACCAGATATAACTGAAAATGGCTGTAAGCGGCCTTTACCTACTTTCAATCAAATACTTACTTTGTAGATTCATCACGACTGGCGCTGTGTTCTTTTGTAGATTAACCGTTAGTGTTTCCGTATCGGATGACTGTCCATCCGAGCAGGTAATAGAGAGGTTATATGAGTTGGTCGTGTTGTAGTCAAACCCCGGGTTAACCACACTGTACACTCCGTGTTCTGTAGTTGTTAGATATATGTTAAACCTTTCCAAGATACAACACATCTGCAGCAGACTACTTCGAAAACAAGTGGTTAAAATACGGTAAACCTCTATAAATGAAAGTTTAATCATGGAAAGGATTTGAAAACATTGTGGCACAAGGGGAAATTACGCTTTCTACTTTTGTCACAATGTTTTCAAAAGTTGTATGATGTACAGGCGTCAGAAAGCGTCTACATGAGGGAAAGGGTTAACGGTTGTCAAAAATTTCCTGAAATTGCGTGATTCGGAGAGTAAAAGCTTGGAATTGTTTGTTTACAAAGGTGAATCGACAAACGTCACACCAAAACTTTAACAACGATTGAACTGCACACATGAATAGTATGTTTATGGTCATAATATAATACACAACTATTAAATCAAAACAACTATAGGCATAAATAATGAAAACATATTCCTTTAACAATCTGACAATTTCTGAAAATTTTAATTTCAATAACAGTTATACACTTTCGTCCCCCACCCCCTCCCAGTCCCCCTCAAAAGAAACACACATTTCGCACTATTCAGTTTTACGTGGTTTTTGTTCCAGTAATAAATGCCATATTGTAGTATGTATTAACGGAACAATCATTTCTGTTCATCTGTATTCCCTTTGGTTGATTTATGGCCACATACTGACTGTATTTATAGTTCTCATTATGCTTCAAACATTGATATTGGAGAGTTTTGTTATTCGTTTTAATGACGTGTTCAGTCGGAATATTGTCTCAATCGTACTCCAGACACCTTCGAGACTAAATGATGAGACTGTGCTTGGCGTTGACGCATGTTGATTAAACAGCTTTGTTCGGCTTCCGTGTGGCAGACCCCAAATGTCACTTAGCCTTTCCTGTTGGCGCAGTGAATACGTTTAACAATAACAGGACCTTGAGTGGTCTTGTAGTATGCACCTGATATAAAAGGAATTCAATGGAAGTTCGAAATATTTTGCTCCTATGGTAATATTTAGAAATAAGACCAGTAGTTTATGAAGCTTACGGGATTACTATGAGACAAGCATGTGTTCGTGGTGTCCATGGCATTGGAGTTATCAATATGCATAAGATAATCTTTGTTTCAGGTAATCGAGATATTTAGTAATTTAATTACTTGCAATTCGGAACAATTATCTCAATGTGGAATATTTCTCAAAGAAAAAAGACAAGTCAAACAAACAGACAGGCGGAATTACGAGAAAGTTAGAGTGATTCCAATTGCTCAAATAGATAACTTTCTGCCCTGATATCATTAAAATAATAAATGCCAGAGGAAGCAATTTAATGAGTACCTGTTGAAATCAGACGAACTGTGAACTTTCCACTTCCACCGGAAGTTAATGAACACGTGACCGTCGATAGGGTGTTAGTGTCTGTCGCATTAATGGTGAAAAATAATGTCTCCGAGGTCAGATCCTGGCTGATTGTTTCTGCGGCTGGAAGGTTGTTTATTGTAGGTGGCTGTGTAAAAATGTAAACACATACAATTGAATGATACAATTGTTAATAATTTATCGTTTCTAGAATAATTCGACAGTTGATTTATATATCCAAAATAACATTAATAAAATGTTTAAAGTTATTATTAGACCGACATCTTTGTACATATTTAGATATTAATGATACAATTGAATAAACTGTGATTTAATTAAGTAACAAAACTATGACTGGTACTTTTTAAAAAGAGAGTTTAATCAGTTTCAGTCCGAATGTAGTTAAATATGGCAAAATCTTGTGTTTGTGTAAAATCTTGCTTCGTCACGTTTTAATAATTTCGCTATGTATTTGTTAGTTTATATTTTTCTCATATTTAATGTAAAAATGTGTCGAAACAAGAACATGGAGTGCAACGCATTTCCACAAAGTAAGTGTTGAAAACATCGCTCCAATATAGCTAAATATAGATAACGTTCGTATCTCCTTAGTACTCAGATATATTTTTATGTTGAAGGTTGAATACTTTAAAACGAGAATGGAACAAAGTAATTCAATATTCATTGTCATTATATTCGATCTTACTGCGAAACAAACAACTGTTCTAAATTGCAAATGATCATACTCGAACTCACACTGAAACTAACACACTACTCTCAATTCAATATCTTCATACTCGGAACGTACACTACAACACACACTTATTCTCTAGCTGATGTCGACATACATTAATCTCAGTAGTATTACTTACATCGTTTGTAATACTGACGGTCAAAGTATCGACGGCGGCGTTTGAACATTGATCCGTAACCGTGATTACCAAATTGGTTACACCGGACGATCCCAGTGTCCCAACTGTTGTTATTATACCTGCAATAGTAGAAGTACCGCAAATTAGCCCTTATCATTATTTTAAACCCGGCTTTAGACAAAATAAATATTTTTCCTTTTCTTTTTGTTTACACTTTATTTGCCACGTCGTTGCCATCACCCTCATACCTTACACCAATTGTTAGTAGATTAATATTATAAGTTTAAGGACATTGTATGAATAACCTATAAGGAATCTGGGCAATTTCTATTCATTCTGTAGCGTAAGATATTTTGAAAACATTTTTGGAAAAAGGAGAAAATTAAACATTGAACAAATTCTTCCTTTACAACAATGTTTTTTTATAGGTTTGTATGGAACGCATTTATTCTGTTGTTTTGTATTATGCGCTGTACGCTTCCATGTATACGAGGTACATTTTTCAGTTGAGATGGTACTTTGTTCATGATAATATGCAGTGCATTACCTATAATATATGGTGGCTATTTAACAATATGCAGTGCAAAATTGCGTTAACGAAGTAGAATAACAATTATATGTTGTGCAAACTACGTCATATGCAATACAAACAACATTATATGGCAGTCAGTCTGTAGAAACTTGTGGTACATTTTCAGATCATACTTTCCGGCATTATATATATATTCTTTTGTGCAGTTTTGTTATAGATAATATATTTTACAAACGCCCGAACATCCATAGTTAACACTTCGAATTTTACAAAATATCGTAAATTTTGTACATCAAGGCAGTCATAATAAGTTTAAGAGCTAACATGATTTCTTTTGGATATATCCCATTTTTCAGGTACTTTATATGTTTGATTCTCCAGTCTATATTATATTGTTAAATATGCTACATTTTGTGTGGTGATTTTTACGCCTCTTTTATATATGTTTAATATTATTTTGTGTTTATATTTCTCATATTGTCATGTATACATGAACTGAGATTATATTTAATAAAACTTGAAACTTGTTAATAGTATATCAAAATAAATCAGATATTAATCATATTCATGAAGTGTTTTCATTTTTTTATTACATTTCCTACATTCCTGTTTCGTCACGTACCCCTAAAAAAGGTGAGATAGCAGCTTGCTCTCTGATTGGCTTGCTACATGTATGCCGTAATTGTTTATTTTAATTTTGTTATTTACCACAAAGACTTAAATCATTTTATTTAACACAAACTATATTATTCACATAACAGATAATATAGAATGGTGTTTTTTTTCTAGAATCTTTAATCTTATACATATTCTGAAATGTAACAGTTAAGAAGAAAAATCATTGAGTGATGAACATTGCGTATTCAGTAAGTTTAACAAGTAGATATATTCAAACAAAGATACAATGACTTGACCGGTGTTTGTGGGAGGTGAAATGTTTCTATTGCAATATATTTTACTATATTCTTGGGCCATTGCACTAACATTATGTCCAGACTCCATTGATAAGATCACTCCAAGCGACGAACACTAATGTACATAACCAAGATTCTTTGGATTCCTACCTGTCGTTGTATCAAGACTGAAAGAAGAGCTTGACGCCATTGTCAAAGACAGAGTGCTGACGTCATACATGTCTTCGTCATCAGTTGTCACCGTGAAGACAACCGTGCCAGCAGACACGTCATTGGCAATTGACACAGAACCTGGTAAATTGCTAAATGACGGAATATTATCTGAAATAGTATAACCATTACATTACTTACAACACTTGAATATTGCAATGTGTTTTTTGCGTTTAATTCAGTCACAAAAAGGCGAAGAAGACCATTGTTTGGCATTGACTTTCAATATCAACAATGGAAGGTTAAATAATGAGATAACGAAGAAAACTCCCTGTAACTTATAATTGGAAAGCATCCTTTTGAAGTATCGAGATCCTTCTTATCTGAAACTATATGCTTAGTGCCGTCTACATTGAAAAGCATATATAGGAAAATATAACATATCTTTGAAAGTAGAGGTGAAAACATTATTGCAAAGCAAGTTTAATGGAGTATAACAATCAATACAAACGTACCGTACCGGACAGTCACTTGTGTGCTGTTTGCGGCTTGTTGGACATACCATCTTGATAGGGAGACTCATTGTGTACAGTAATATCAAAATCCATTCAAGCACGTGGAATATACGTGGAACATGAACTCGCCGTCGGACAATGTTTGAGCCCAAACCGTGACCTTGACCTTGGGTGTATGTGAATGAGTGATTTGCATTAAACATCATCCTGATATTGAGAATAATTGTGAGAAGTAATATCAAAATGCATTAAAGCATGTGGAAGCTACAGCCCGGACAAGAAATTGCGGATGGATATGTTTCAGCCCAAACTGTAATCTTGACATTGTGTGTGTAGGTTGCTGAGACACGAATATTTGGATGGATTGACGGACGGGAAAACTGTGACCTTGACCTTGGAGTAGGTGTCTGGATGATGTGTATGACACATCGTCTTACTATTATAATTGTATAAAGTAATATTATAATCCATTAAAGCATGCGGAAGAAACTGCGAACGGACAATGTTTGAGACCAAACTGTGACAGTGATGTTGGGAGTAGGTGGTCTGGTGATGTGCATGACATATCATCTTGTTATGGTGAATTATTGTGTAAAACAACATTCATAAAATCAATCAGGCGGAAGATACAGCCCGGACGAGAAAGAATAGACGGACTGACAGACTGACTTACAGACTGACGGTCTGATGAACTCGAACAAAGTTATAGTCCCCAAACCGTTATGGGACTTAAAATAATTTGATAATTTACCAGATTTCAGACATTTTGTTTGTTTGTTCCCAAAGCTGAATGCGGCATTATCCCTTTTATAGTCGTCTGTATAAAAAAAAAGAGATTTAAACAACCCTAAGTCCACTTTGTCTTGATGAAAAAGTAAAAAATAGTAAACACCATACAAACGTCCGGGCAAGTTCGGATTAAATGCTGTTGTTTGAATGTAGTATTCGGCTACCAACCGCCAAGCTACCTTCCTATTAGGCAATTATGCATACATTCCTGTTTTTACATTGAACTCAATATATTGCAAAGAGATTTTGTAACGCCTATATTGACATTTAAAGTTGAATCTGTAATGCAATAATGACACAATCTAGTAACAAGATGTTGTGGAAACTTTACTGCACATAGCCTAGTAACGAGATATAGTAACTCACATAATCGAGTAAATGAATGTCGTTACAACAGTATTACGTTAATCACAAACTGTGGTAACTGGAGGTAGTTAACCCTTTATTGCGTTAAGCCGTGTGTTGTAACACATGTATTTTGTTAATCACACAATATTGCTTACTTGCGGTAACATCAACTCTAACTGCATACGAACGACTATCTCTTTCTGTAGCCGCTGACCAGTCATGTGTGTCCCCCACATTAAGGTCAGACAAGGTCAACATAAAGTTGTTATCTTCCTCAGCTCCCCCATCCTTATAAGTGATGACGTCATTGCCACTTGTCCACCTATGTGTGGAAAGTACAAATAAAGAGTCACGTGAAGTGAAAAAAAGGATATTTGGTATTAAAAGACCATGGACTGAAACACAGACAAGCTTTCGGAAGCAAATAAGACGAATATGCAGTAGCTGTCATCCAGTACGTGTCTCAAAAAGTCGTGGCTGTACGGGAGTTGTACGATGGCACAGAGGTGATAAATGTATGTTTTTATTGAATTCGTGCGTACGACATACTTAGTCGTGCGCACGAGATACTATGTCGTATGTACGAGATACTATGCCGTGCGCACAAGTTACTAAGTCGTGCGCACGACTTAATTATCTCGTGCGCATGATTTAGTATGATGATTTCTTATATGCTTATCCATGAATTATAAAATGTTCTCAGTGAATAATAATCTCACCGGTGAGATTATGACCTTTCGATTGACGAAACTTCTTTTTTTCTTTATGTTGCTTACAGAATTTATGAAAACAATGAGCATCAAAACGAGTAACCATTAACTTAACGATATATTGAAAATGATCTGTGCATCTAAATCTGTAATAAAACATTGAATACGCCTTTCTTGAAAATATCAACTTTGCTTTTCACTCGATGAAAGGAATTTCGATAATACACTATATAATATTATATAACAAACAATTATCCTCTCTATATACATTTAGTTGGCGTGTATTTGCACCGTAAATGAAATGTGTAATTTATTGTATCACTGGTTTCTTATATGTTGTGGTTTTACCCGCCAATATTTAGGTTATACAGACAAAAGTTTAACTTCGAAGTGCTCTGCAAACATTAATCGCTAGGCATTCACGACCAGTTTACAGCCAGATCAGACAACGCTTCCGCCGCAATGTTTGATCTGGCTCTTCACTGTTTATTAATTAGTCAAAGAATGTCGAGAAACAAGTCAAGTATTTTCTGTAGACACGTCTTTTACCACTCGCTAACTTATAAAGAACACCTTGTTTTTGCTGAGTACGGCACATTTGTAAATAAACTCTAGAACGTATGCTCAAATGAAGTAACGTCATTCCGGCTCAAACGAACACAGACAGATTGAAATTATTAGGATTCTTAAGAGCTGTTTTAGGGTGATATCCCATATTAATTTGCATGAAACCGGGCTATTTTACCCCCAACAAAGAGTCAGAAATAAATTCACTACCCATATATATATCAATACGTGTAAACATGCAACGGAACTATTTTAAATCCCAACAAAGAGTCCAGAAATCAATTCGCAACCAATATATTGCATGAAACCGGGCTATTTTTAACCCCGATTAAGAGTCAGAAATCAAATCGCTTCTTGTATGTACATCAATTCGAATGAAACCGGGCTATTTCTAACCCAGACAAAGAGTCAGAAATCAATTCGCTAACCAAACATATATCAATACATGCAAACATGTAACGGAACTATTTTTAACCCCACAAAAAAGAGTCAGAAATCGATTCGATACCCATATATATATATATATATCAATATATGTTAACAGTAACGGAGTTATACTTAACCCCAACAAAGAGCCAGAAATCAATTCGCCATCTATATATATGTATATATATCAAAATGCATGAAACGGAACCTTTTTTAACCACAATAAAGATCCGGGAATCAATTTGATGCATGTAACGGAACTATTATTAACCTCAACAAGAGCCGGAAATCAATTCGCTGCATGTGACGGAACTATTTTTAACCCCAACAAAGAGCCGGAAATCAATTCGCCACCAATATTTCGGTGATATTTTTGACGTCTAAATCGAGTTAACTAGTTTAGCAGAAGAAGTTCGGGTTACGAAAATAAAACCTTGTCTAATAGATATATTCGATCCTTTTTATGTTTTATATTATTTGATTTAAACACTATAGCATGACGATTTTTTATTATTCAAAGACGAATGCAAACATCAAAATGTGAACAGAACAGAACAGAACAGAACAAAACATATATTTTATTTTCAACTTAAGCATAAACATGGTTGATATTCACAAATATACATGCATAAATGGTTAAGACAATAACATAGTTGAAAAATAGTAATTAATTAAACTTAAATTTAAATGTATATGCATATGTATATAAAAACATACACATACACACGCAAATATATATATATATAATATTATATATATATATTCATAGACCCATACACATACACATACCTACATATATATATTGATTTCAATATGAATGTTTTCAAAAAAGTAAGTGGGACTGTTAAAGCCCTTATATATGAATGGTTTTCAAAAAAGTAAGTGGGACTGTTAAAGCCCGTCTAATAAGGATGCTTTTTTTTTCAAACAGAAAGTTTTCTCATCTCAAAAGCCTTGAGGCAAAATGACGCCAGATTATATAAATATTTGTTTCTTTTTGTGTTTAAGAGTTCTATGAATTTATACATACTTGGACGGTGTGTGTAATAGCGCGGTATGAGTTGTTTTCTTAATGTTTCATAGAACGGACCAACTAATACAGAATGGAACTCATCCTCCAAATCATTTAAATAACATAAGGTACAAACTCTTTGAATCCTTTCAATGTTTTCATGACGACCGGTTTCAATTCTTAATTTATGGGATGTCAGCCTAAGCTTGGATAGAATGTTT
>JAUELF010229979.1:0-13657 GCA_031471495.1 Clinocardium nuttallii
CCTACGGGCCCCCAGGTGAATCCGCCACTGCATTTTCACGCGACTTCTTTGTTCTTCTCCGTTCCACTTCGCGAATGCTAATAAGCTGCCATATTTGACCTCTCAGCGCATTCATTTTCAAAGCATTTGTTTAACTTTGATTGGAGTACTCGCGCCTAATGTTTTTCACTCATGTTCCAACAACCTTATAATTATTTCTTTGGGGGAGATTTTACCTTTTAAATGCAGAGTTGTTGTATCGATGATGAGCTATTTTTCTCGCGCAGTCTCATCCTGCGTTAATCGGTGCTGCCAACTCCGAAAACAATGGTTATATTACTATAACAAGGGGCTAAAGCCCCAGGCCAAACACAATTTAAGCCGTTCCACGAGAACACCGACACTATGGACTCTGCGTAATGTATCGACACTGATCAGCATGCACAGTCCACGCAGGCTAATCCGGGCAGACACATTCCGTCTAAGGAGGATAGAGGTAAAGAGGAATGATTCCCGAAACAGAAAAACGACAGAAGGCGCGAATAGTCCGGCACATCCGGGTCGATACTTAACGTAGAGTCCACACTGTTGGTTTTCTCGCGATACGGCTCACTTCATCCAAAATAACCATTAGTTTACCCAGCCAAACGTTCTTTTTTAAACAAACAGCCGTCACAAAATGTCTTTGTCAGGTCAATCCTGATAACATTGTTTAAAAAAATAAAAAAAAATATCACAATGACTAATTTCTACTTTTAGTGCAATGTTTCGAACTCTACCTAATAATTAAAACAATTCATTCAGGAGTTTTTTCAATCTTTTGTCAATTTTCACATTTTTTAAAAAGAAAATATCCATTGGCATAGTGGGTCAAAATAGAGTGATGGCAAGTAACATGTTATCAGCAAATAAAGCCCATGGATATGTTAACTGTGAGTGTCAATATAAAGTTTACAATTGTTTTCACTCAACACATACATCATAATGAAACAAAATGTTATTAATGAATTTACAAAGTTTAAGTAGGATATTTTCTACATTCTCATTCATGAGTGCATCGAAACTTAGAAGATTGTTATTTCTACTATACTTTCCAAGTTTTGTTTCGCAAATTGTTGAAATAAGCGCATTCAAACAAACAAATGATATTCATCATCTATATCTCCAGAACAGCATATTTTACAAATGTTCTCACGAAATGTTTCGATTGGAAGATAAATTTACAAAAAACATGTAATATCGCTTGTAAGCATCTCTTGCCCTAAAACACGTCAGTCGGATCTTTGTCTATTTTCAGAATTAATTAATTCGTCAGTCCATGGTTTTAATCAGTTTCCGAAAAATAAACAGAAAATTATAACTAACGTAACCACATTCTGCAACGTTAGTTTTCTCTTCGTAAACACAAACACAACATAACAAATGATCTTTCTAATTACAAGATATTTTAATCCTTCCCCATATGTAGACGGTTACTGACGCCACTGCAGCAGCCGTCTCTTTTAAACATTATGATAAATGGAGAAGTTGTTCCTTATCAATTTCTACGAATGCCACAATGTTTTTAACTCTCTTCAAAAAACATTTTTCCCTTTAAAGAGACTTTCCATGTTGGTTCAAAGCTTCTTTGCAACATATTTTCTTTCTATATGGAAAAAAGGATTAACCGAGATAAAGATTGCTAGGTTACCGGTTTACACTCAACGTTGTCACAGGTCATTACAATCGTTATTCCAGTCTCATTGCCATCCCCTGTAAACAAGACAATTTCCTGAAAAAGATAAATAAAGAGGTATATTAATTTAATATATTTCTATCTATTAAAGACAAGGATATCTCGGTGAAAGAACATTCATAATCGTTGATTTACATTTAATTAACACCAGTGAATAAAACTACCTATAATCTCGTACACAATTGCGCATGCGTGCCCCTCTCTTTTTTCTTTTTCCTCATCCAAAAATAATGCGCAAAGTAGGTAAAAGACAAAAAGTAATCCCCAGTAAACATAAAAGTGGAAGACGCGCAATAAAAAACATAATGTATTACAACAAATAACAATGAAATGTAATAAACAGATTATTCAACTTATCTATTCAAAGATAAGAATATAATTCACTCGCCGTCTTGTGAATGGGAGGAGTCACGCGCCACGCGTCATCTCCACTATATCGATCTCTAACGATCTCTTCGAGCTTATTTACTGTTGATACAAAATACTGATCTCTGACGAGGTGTGTGAAGTTGGCGCGTATGAATTGAATGTATATTGTTTATGGCGCATCGACAGCTAAGGTCATTTAGAGCGCAATTAAATTTAATTATTCATGTTCCCTGGGTAAACAAACCAGTACTAGGCTAGAAAATGTGCCTTGCCCAAGGGCACTCCACCATGACCGAATTGCCGCGACTGGGGATCGAACCAGGGACACCCTGTTTCGAAATCCCCGACGCTAACCACTCGACCACAGCGGATTCCTAGTTGGCGCGTATATCGTAGCTCAACCAACAATGTAATTGGCTGACCTGGGTCGTAGATCGTAGCTCAACCACTTGAAAAACATGTCGTTGATCGTAGCTGAACCACTTGAAAAACATTAAAAAATGGCTGACCTTGGTTGCAGATCGTAGCTCAACCACTTGAAAAACATTAAAAAATGGCGGACTTGGTCGTAAATCGTAGATCAACCACTGAAAAAACATGAAAATTGGCTGATCTGGGTCGTAGATCGTAGCACAACCACTTGAAAAACATTGCGAATTTGCTGATCTGGGTCGTAGATCGTAGCTCAACCACAACAGAAACATTGAAAATTGACTGACCTGGGTCGTAGATCGTAGCTCAACCACTTGAAAAACATTGCGAATTGACTGATCTGGGTCGTAGATCTTAGCTTAACATCTGTAAAACATTGCGAATTGGCTAATCTGGGTCGTAGATCGTAGCTCAACCAATGCAAAACATTAAAATATGGATGATCTGGGTCGTAGATTGTAACTCAACCACTTGAAAAACTTTGAAAATGTGTTGCCTTGGTAGTAGATGGTAGCTCAACCACTTAAAAAAACATTGCAAATTGGTTGATCTTGGTAGTAGATCGTAGCTCAACAAATAACAAAAACATTGCGAAATGGTTGATCTGGGTCGTAGATCGTAGTTATATCAATAACAAACGTTGCGAATTGTTGATCTGGGTCGTATATCGTAGCTCAACCACTTGAAAAACATTGCGAATTGGCTGACCTGGGTCGTAGATCGTAGCTCAACCACTGAAAAAACATTGAAAATTGGCTGACCTACATGAAGGTCGGAGATCGCAGCTCAACCGCTTGAAAAACATTACGAATTGGCTGATCTGGGTCGTAGATCGTAGCTCAATCACTGACAAAACATTGCGAAATGCCTGACCCGGGTCGTAGGTCGTAGCTCAACCACTTGAAAAATATTAAAAAATGGCTGACCTTGGTCGTAGATCGTAGCTCAACCACTGAAAAAACATTACGAAATGGCTGACCCGAGTCGTAGATTGTAGCTAAACCACTGGAAAAAGATTAAAAAATTGGCTGACCGGGGTCGTAGAACGTAGCTCAACCACTTGAAAAAAACATTGAAAGTTGGCTGACCTAGGTCGGAGATCGTAGCTCAACTACTTGCACAACATTGCGAATTGAGTTATTCGGTCGTAGATCGTAGCTCAACCACTTGATAAACGATCTACTCGCCAACATCACACACCTTCGAAATGAAGGTAAACTAGTTATCGAGTAATTTTGAGAACAATGTTAAAAATGAATCAAATTATTCCGAATAAAACGTTGACAATGGATCGAAAAGGATACCGTCGAAAGAACAGTTTGATTACTTGTTGTCCTGTTTTTTTATAAAATGTTTCCTTCGTCCAATAAAATGACGTTGGCAAGAGCATAGATTTCTATTCGTCTATTCGTCATTTTCAGCAGACGATTTTGTTAACCTTAAGTTATACATGGTGGACACCTGTATGAGCAATATTTATTATTGAATGAAATGGATTTCTTTGTCTAAATAAAGAATTGCTCATTATGAGTAGTTTGTCCTTTTATCACAATGTTTTAAAACGTCGTCTTCTGAACAGGCAATTATGACGTGGAAAAATGGTTGGAAGAACAATAATAGTTGCCATCGTATCTTTAATATGTCCATTGACCGAAATAAATAACCTAGAAAAACATACCCTTTAACAAAGGCTTACCGATATACTTTATCTTTTTATCTTAATTGTATATGTATGGACTAATTAAAACAAATATATGCTGTTCAGGCAGTATAACATTTGCCGGTAGCGGGTCATAGAATACATATGTGTGCCAAATTCTGTTCAAATCAGGATATTAGGGTTACGACAATAATACCTTAATTAATAGTTGTTATGTCTTTTACGTCAGCCGAGAAGAGACCGTGCTGTTCCTCACACTGTCTACATATAGAGGGGTACTTCATTGTCTTGTTTTTTACGTCACTTTTAATATGTATTCAATTATACAGCGGCGTTTCCTGGATATGTTTACTGTACTACTGGTATATTTATCCTGACACCAGCCAGTCAGTCAAGTATGATGCTATCCCCCGCAATTCTTAGTGCACAAAAGAACAGCCATATTACCACGCTATTTATAAGTATTTGAAATGACACAGCCGGGGATCGAACACACGACATCCCCAACCCGAGGAGGACCCTGTTTCACTACACCACCGAGGCGCGTAACATAGAGGGACACGCGCGTTAACCTTATCGGTGTTGACGCTTTAGCAGCAGACAACTTTTGTAAACATTGTTGCAAAACGAAAAAGCATAATAAGCATTTTTCTTTTGCCACAATGTTTTCATCATTGTTCAATAGTTAAACTTTCCCTGATTGAGTTTCAATCATTTTTGCTAGATGTGTTTAAAGTCGTCTGCTGTATAATTGCTGCATATGGGAAATATTACTCATTATGGCTTTAAGTCATAATGGATCTTATCGGATGGAACTTACTATTGGTGGTATATCTTACGTTGATGCATGGCGTACGCGGGAGTTATTTGTCGGGTATCAAAGTCATTCGACACCGGCTTCCCCGACAGTTTTAAAACCGGAAAGGAAACTGAAAGAGTAATAAAGATCGTGCATGGTGGTGAAATCCAAACTGAAATAGAGAAATCTAAGGCGAGGACTCTGGAGACTTGCAATTGGATGGAGGGTGTTTTGTTTACTATTTCAGTTTCCTTTTCGGTTTTTAAAACATTAGGTATTCCATGGAATTATTTATTTGAGTTTACGAGACATTATCAGTTATACAACGTATTCACCGTAACAGGAAATTTCTGTTAAGTTTAAAGTTCTGTTGCAACCGAAAGAGCCACGGAACACGAAGACCTTACATTGTCAAACGTCGGAATGAACCTTGGTAGAGCTAGGATTCGAATCGCAGCTCGGCCAACATTCATTCCGATGTTTGACAAAAGTCACTGTGACAAGCGTCATTCACCAATAGGATAAAAGTATTTGTGGAAAAGAAGCCAGTTGCTTGGAAAGTATGTTGTGTGGTGTACTACTTTGAGAAAGCTAGGAAACACATGACTTTGTGGGGCTAAGTTATCATCTATATAATAACATGTGCCATGTAACATATAGCTAATGTAATATATCTACAGGTATCATGTATTAATTTTACTGATGTAACATATCTACAATAACCATGTCACATATAGCTTATGTAATATATCTACAGGTACCATATATCATTTAACTCATGCAAACACATCTACAATTACCATGTAAAATATATACAATGTAACATATATACAGTTACCATTTATAATTTGACTTATGCAACACATCTACAATTACAATGTAACATATAACTAATGTAACATATATACAGATACCATGTATTATGTAACACATAACTTATCTAGCATATCTACAGGTACCATGCAACACCTATCTTATGTAACACATTAACAGGTACATGTATCACGTAACCAATATTTTATCTAACATATATACAGGTACATGTATCGTGTAACAGAAAGCTTATCTAACACATCAACCTGTATCATTTAACAGATAGCTTATCTAACATATATACAGGTACATGTATCGTGTAACAAAAAGCTTATCTAACACATCAACCTGTATCATTTAACATATAGCTTATGTAACACATTAACAGGTGCATGTATCATGTAACATATAGCTTATCTAACATAGCTATAGGTACATGTATCGTGTAAAAAATAGCTCATCTAACACATCAACCTGTAGCATGTAACATATATATTATCTAACATATTTACAGGTACATGTATCATGTAATACCTGGCTAATCTAACATATCTACAGGTTCCATACCAGAGGTTGCTGATGGAATCGTTTCCAGAAAAGCCTGTGTTCGATCCTTCTCGGATCCCTGCGTGACGACCTATACGGTGAATATAAAGCAATGTCAGTACTACACAGTCTACTGTTTCCCAGGAATTCCTACTGGATGTCATCAAAGATATTGTTTTGGTAAGATTTAACTCTCCAATATAGAGATTTCCTTTATAACCCTTTAGCGCCGAAGTCCCTAAAGTAGACTCATCCATGTTCATAATCGGTTAACTACATTTGTCTTGTAAAGATTGTTTTTCAATAGTTATAGCTTACTCATATGAGTTTGTATTTTTATTAAAAACTTCAATATTGCAATTGACGAGTAAAATAGTAAATTCCCTTATTATTAAAAGCTAAGATATCCATTTAAGACCTCAAAATGATAGTACATCAAATGGCGTTTCCTTCTTGGCACTCAGGGTTGTGGGATAAGAATAACGACTGACTGTTGTCATGAACTATAGACCAGTAGTATTATCAACTTATTTAGGAAACACCGTTCTTGAAACCAACGTTAGGCACGATATTATCTATTAGATCATTAATTTGGGTATAAGTTTTCAAGAAACAGCATTCTGAAAACATTGAAAACACGTAAAGTATATACATATAAAGTATAGAAGATTCAACGTTGCGTTTAGTTACAATTATTCTTCATACATATATGAAGTTATATTCAGCTTAAACCTTTAGTATTTACAATGTGTGGGATAAATCGATCGATTTAAAATGCATCCACAACAACCATTTAAAATGCCATATGATAAATAAAAGACAGACAAAAAAGCCAGCTAAAATATCTGTATCAGATTGGTTTATAAAAAGAATGGTCACTTCAACATAATTAATAATTAGTGTAAATTATATAACGAAACAGTTTCAAATTATAGTCTGCAATGAGTGCCGCCTATGAATAACACAATGGAGATAATTATCTGGATGAATTGAACTCTTTGCCTATTCAAACTCGAGTTATTAAACCAACGGCATATCCCAACGAAATACTCTAATAATTTCTTCAATTAACTAAAATCTACTTCTTAATCTAAGTAAGATAAGGTTAAATTCATATATTGATAATAGAATAAACAAAGCCACACGTTTTCGCGTCATTAATTAAAACAATTTCAATGGAGTAATCGAATATTAAAGAAAATCATTTAAAAGGACTACACGTATCATATTTTTGAAATGCTATTTTTCTGTCATTCCTTTCATTAAAATGATATATTTCCGAACTCGAGAACTTACTCTATAGCATCACGTATCTTTCAATTGCACACATAACGCATTGTGTGTTTTGAATCGTTGTATATGTACATAATCATTTATCTGCATGTGTGTTTAGTACATCATTGCATTTAGGGTTAATTACAGACCACTATTTCGGTTTGAAATTATAACGTCAAAACAAATTAAATCGTATTATAAGGAAATATAGTTTTATGGATCCCATTTTCGACTGACACGGTCGAAAACAAATTTTGAATTTACGTACGTGGTTTTTTGCGAAAGACATTGTAATGTATCTTTGAACTAGCCATCGACAACCGTATTTAAACTTTTTCACCGCAAAATAAGTTACACGTTTTAGATTAATATGATAACTAAAGGACAAACCAAAATGTTTTCGAAAAAGCTATGTCATGTTATATTTCCGAGAATCGAAGGCAACCAGATGACGAACAGCGATTATCCTAATCAGACAGTTTGGACACGCTGACTAATCTTGACAGACATTAGTCGCAAAGCCCAGAATGTCGATTTATGTTTGACTAAAGATATATAAGAATGGTTGTTCATTTATTTTCTAATTATTTATTTTCAGATGTTAACATAACTGAAACAACAACAACATCGACAGCATCAACAACGGTCGCTTCAACGTCCGCTTCAACGTCTTCCGCCAGCACTAACCGTCTTAATGCCAAACTGGATGACAACTCATGTAGTGAGTCAGCACTTTCAGTTAAAAAACAGAATGTTGAATTTATAAATTAAATATGTTTCTTTAATGTTATAAGTTAGCTACGAGCTGTGGAGACCTACGTTATCGTAATATATACAAGTGGGGGAATTGACCTTTTATTATCAACATGTACACTGGTTTATGGCGGTTGCATTTAAACCATGGGTTATGAATTGACAAACAATGTACATTGCTTGAATCGGATGGCTGATCTGGATGTACACAGGTAACAAATACCTTCCGGCTTACTTTCACAGAGCGACGTTCAATTGTGAATGTTGTGTATATTTATCCTTTCCAAACAATGTTTAATCAGGTATCTGCCGTCAAAGATGCGTTGCCTCTTATTGATTTATAATAACATAGGCCGCAACAGTCTTACGCTTAATTCTGCTACGGCGAGATTCAATAATTACATTGAGTTTTAACTTTTCCAACAGTTTGGATTTGTATCTCCTGTAAGGAAAACGTCATTATCAGAGACAAGGTACGGCTAGCCAGATAGCAATTAGATAATGGATTTTATCTTACATGTCGTATTAGGTCTTAAATAAGTGACAACATAGATAGATGTTTCATTAATACAATTCTACAAATATATCAACAATACCATTTCTACAAGCACATATGCACAGACGATACTCACACATTAAAAGATAATCCTTGATTGATAACACTGTGCAATTACTACCGTTAACACAATTTCTTCAAACATATTTAAAAGATAAACTTTCAATTACACAGATTGTTCTGCTTCACATGGGTCATATTTGTGACATGTATGCAATATTTCAGATATCTATGTCATTAAAGCTGTCGCGTTTACTCTGGTTGTGAGTTTGATCGTGTTTGGGGCGCTACTTGCTATAGTAGTATACCTACTGAAAAGGTAATATGCTTAACACCTATCCTGTTATACGTAACTCTTCCCGAATGCAGACGTTTTCTGACACCTCTGCATCATATGTATTTTGAAAACATAGTGGCAAATGGAAGAATCGCTCATAATTGCAGCAACGGTTTCCCTGTAGCTTCCTTGCTTAGGGATGTGGTTTTATTCAATGACCTTAATAATACATACAATCAAATGTCATACATCATCCCTTCATGTGATGGAAACGTCAAATTGGTTGACTTGAATAACTATTGATAGCCATAACCAGTAAGCCAAATTTGAACATTTTCTTTACTTTCCATTGATTGTTTTTCACTGTTATTGCGAATTAAGTTTTGAACTGTTTATTTATTTCTTGGTTGTGACTATTAGCAATATTTCCAGAAGTTTCAACATTTCAAAATAGTGTTCCTTATTTGGAGTTCAGCACCTTTAAGAAGATATTTGCAAACAAACATTAACCAGATTTGTTATATGTGGGAAAGGGTTAAAAACGGCCTCTATGAATGAAGTAAGCTTGAATTGTTGTTTTATATTGGCTAACATCGTTCGACTAGGTGGATTAAGATATAGGGACATTGTTCGATTGATATGCAAACATTAGCCTTTTCTTAAAGGTATTGAAGCCTGATGAGGGTTTAGGCAACGCAAATAAGTTACATTAAAGTTATTTATATTAATATGAAAGGCCCGAGAAGACTACGGAGACACATAGGGAAAACAACTACATACCGAATAATAATAATATTATTAATGATTATTATTATTGTTATAACTTACAGACTGGACATATACATAGTATTACTTCAACCATAAATAAATTTATTTTGTAGACATATCTTATTCTGTAATGTTTGACTCTTCTATTTTTGGTTGTCCAAAGTGTTGGGGTTGTACGCGATAAAGTGTCCAGTCACCGATGATACTCAAGAGTTATGAATCGAACAATCTAGGGTTAACCGTATTCTTATAATAAACATTTCTTTTTGTTCGAGTGATATCATTCATAAACTGATTATTCTAAAAATCGATATTTGATTTACAGGAAAGTGTTTCCCGAGGACAAGTACCAGTAAGTATATAGACTTTCATCAGCAAAACCACCTATACATTAAATCTGCAGCAGACGACTTTGAATATGTCGATACAAAACTATGGAAGCTCTTTATAATATATTTCATATAATATGACAATTTAAGTTTTGAAAAAATGTGAAAAAGAAATTATTCATTAAGGCAGATTTTGTTTTCAAAAGTAGCCTTCTACATAATTGATAGTCCGTAGCGTCCCAGGGCATTGTTAACTGCCTATCCCCGGTAGCTCAGTCGGTAGCGACGCAGGCTATCCATCCAGGGGCTGTGAGTTCGAACAGCTAAGCTAGCAATATTTCCTACCAATTGGCAAGTAGCCAATGTGGAGAAGGAGCCAGTTGCTTGGAAAGATTGTGCGGATACCTTGTGTGAAAAGGCCAGGAAAACATGAGTAGGTGAACAGGCCGTCGTGATATGAATAATTAATTATTAATATTAAACTATTCATTTATTGCAATTAAACTCCAATCAATCAATCATTTATTGTTAACTGCACGGTTTGTACGTTTATGGATACGTACTATATACGATTGAAAAGATGTATAAATGGGCTTTATTACAGGCAAAGTGTAGACTGCGCGAATGTTCAGGCTGACGTTTATCTATATTGTTCACACATTTTGTATAGCATGCTGGTTGAAATGCAAATTGAATATGTACCCGATTTGATATCCGTTTATGCAATCCATTTTGTTATAAATATATATCACTTAATCATGAAATGAATCATACACGTACTTACCTGCTATTTGCCTGCTCTTTGGTTCGCGAAACTGTGCAAATTCGTCACTACACTTTTAAATGTCGTCTTCGGCATGTTCGTCAAAATCGTTTATATATATGTAAAAGTGTTAATTAACAATATGTTAATTTCTTCAACAGGATAAGCCCTGAATTGTACCACAATGGCAAGATGTGCAGCGAACGTTGTCCGACTCCTGTAGCAGTCAATTGTCAGCCAATATTTGATGTGGGGGGAAACGTAAAGCAGACTACGGGGATCAAACGTTGAACCCCGTGATGAGCAGCATGAACTTTATATGTGCATTAAAACTTGTGTTAGTAGCCACCTTCATGTGTGTAATGCAGTCAATTTATAGTCAACATCCACATACAGATTAACGAAGCAAAATATATTCTTTGATTATTTTATTTGTATACCTGTACTCAGCAGCCACATATGAATACTTAGTTTGATCCATCTGGAGCTGAACTTACTCAACAACTACATATCCACAGTAACGTTAAAAGCTGCAACGCTTTCTCACTTGCAAACGCATTTCATCGCAAAGTAAAAGGAGCAATTGCTAATATTTAACGCAAAACGGTTTTAACTCGGTTTTAACTCGGTTTTACAAAATGTTACAGGAGAAGGAGAAAAACTGTTTAATGTTTATTCAATAGCAATATTATTAATGTTGAATCTTATTTATATTTCTTGTGTATATATATTTGTTATAAACAGGATATTAGGAGTGAACACAAATACCACAAAAAGGAGATATTTACACAAGTTTGAGTTAAAACCGTTTTGCACTTAAAATTTTAAAATGAAAATAAGAATGTATTTCATTCAAAAGGGTTGTAACTCAACTTACATTGTAGAAAAGATGTATTTTTTTCACAAAAAGAAAGAACATTCAATTTCTAAAAAAACCTGTTCTGCAATTTGAAAATACTTATGAAACTAAATGATCAAAGTTTTGAACTCAAGAATGTCAAAAAAACGCAATTTTTTTATTTTCCAACAATGTTATATCAACTTTTTTAAGTTGTTAGATTTTTCCATTTAGGCAACTCTGAAAATCTCATTTAGCTGTGCATTTATTAATACATGTGATATGGTAAACTACTTATACATTTAGAAAAAGAGATACAGAAAAACAATAAGACGAACAATCATTTTTTGTTAAGGGTTTTATCTCAGCTTTAATTAACTTAATTTAAATATTCTTTGGAAAATTGCTTTCTAAACTTTTAAACATGTAGAAATCAGAAACATAAGTACCAAACCACATAAAGACCAGCCTTCTGCAATTTTATATCAAAGAAGAATAAGATCAGAATTATCTTATAATTGTTGGTTGTACTTGCTCTCCTAGAAACACTTATGAAACTACACAGAAGCAGGCTGATTGGGTCACAAATTACTGAATGTAGATTTTCCTGTGCTGGCTCATGTGTTTATTCTTACTGACTTAATGCATGTACAATCTAAAACTGATGTGTGTTTCTATTTACCCTTTCCCACATATAGACGCTTTTAGACGCCTCTGCAGCAGACGAATTTTGAAAAAAATGTGGCATTATGAGCACTATTTTTGAAATCTGAATAGTTTGCCTTTATAGGTACACATTTCTCTCTCCCTGGGCCAATTATATTGTTCGGGAATCGTTCGCATGGCGTGAATTGTTGATCAACAAGATCAACTGTGAAAATTCGACCATCAAAGTCTGTCTGATAGAGAAATGATCATTTGACGATGACATCAATTTCAAGACGTTACTGGAATACTAATATACCATTTCTTTGTCAGATTAACATTCGATATTTATTTATATATTTTGAAAGTTTCTTAAAACATACAACATTTCTATAAATATAGATATAATTACTGAAAACAGATGAAAACCTGTGGCAAAATACAATACAGTAAATGTTGAGCTAGCTATCATAAAACTCATATTAAATTGTCAAAAGGATCTCAATATACTATTTTTCATTTCAATTACACACCTTCAAATACAGTTTAAATTCAATTGCAACACAATTTAAAAAAACTCCTTTATACATGTTATGGTTACTAGGTAAATGTTTGCCACGGAGCAAGTCTATTTAAAAACAAATCAAATCACAAATGCACACCCTAACAATAGAGGCCAGTTTCAAATATACTTATATCGGTACATCTTATATATGCACTATTTGATAAGATAAGATAGTGAACATATTTAGTTTAAAACTAATCTTCCACATATGGCCCTCTATTATTTAAAATACATACAACACAAATGCATATGAAATATCAAATGAACATAACAAATTATGATATTGATTTAAGTGCAGTTTGCAAATTATTTTCAATAGATTACACAATATTGTGTCATCAGCATACAAATCTGTTTCAGTATTATTTGTGTAAAGTATTTGTGCCGAGTATTGAATCCTGAAGCGCACTATCATTACTATTTGATCATTGATCAATACATTGTTGAGTGAAACTTTTTGTTTTCGATTATGTAAATAAAGAGAAAGAGAAAACCATGCTAATGAGCTGTCAGAAAGTTTATACACTTTTAACTTTTCCAAAAGAATTTCATGTT
>JAUELF010229990.1:0-13657 GCA_031471495.1 Clinocardium nuttallii
CGTTACACCACATATAACATGAGTTACGTAATACCACATATAACATGAGTTACGTTACACCACATATAACATGAGTTGCGTAACACCACATATAACATGAGTTACGTTACACCACATATAACATTAGTTACGTAACACCACACATTACATGAGTTACGTTACACCACATATGCCATGAGTTACGTTACACCACATATAACATGAGTTGCGTTACACCACGCATAACATGAATTACGTAACACCACATATAACATGAGTTACGTTACACCACATATAACATGAGTTACGCTAAAGAAAGCTGACCGAAACCTTTTCCCACATTAGGAAGACTATACATGTATCACACATATGCAGCAGACGAACAACATTTGGGATTTGCATGAATAATTTTTTATTTTGCCATAATTTTGGCTAATTTTTTTTAAAAATCGTCTGCTGTAGACTTGTTATAAATGTGAAAGGCACTACATGAATGGTCGAGCTATTTCTGTCTGATTTTCGTCGCGTGGTTGTTGACATTTATCGTCCAAAAAGTAAAAACCTACAGTACCATATCTATTCCAAAGCAACTTCATGTGTGTCCATATAGCAATACTATAAGAAGTTCTTGCTTCCTTAAGAGTTGGTTATCTTCCATTTTCACATCAAGGAAAGCATTTCCGTAGAATACAAAATTAAAAGATACAACGTTCGCTTTCTTTCATCTGACTGATCTTGTTAATGAGTTGGTTTACTATACATGTAGTTGCAGTTTCTTACATTCAATGTTGCTTCTCTTTCTTTGTGTTGGGCTAGTTTTAAATTGCTTTGTCTTAAGGAAAACGCGTGTTTTATTTTGCTTTTACTTGGAGGACAAATATAGTGTTATTTTATGTTGTATTTTAATGTAAACAATGTGTTTTTTTATGAGATAAACATTAACAAAGATTGTTATTTCAAAATCTTTTGAATAATATTACTTGAAAGGTTAGCTTGATTTTGATCTCCGCTTCGCTATCACATAACGTTAATTGTGTGTGATTTCAGTACGGCTAAAGTTTATCTGCACCGTCCAAGAAGAACGAGAAAAATAAATTGAATGTCGAACAGAGATGCGATACAAAAACACATCTTAGCGCAATTAATGCAGGTGCGGAATAACTGATAAACAGACTAGTTTGCGTAGAGCGCAGAACCACTCAAAGCATGCGATCCACTGGATGATCTGAATCTACACTGATCGAAACTGATTTATGGCTAGTCGGAATGCACAATGCGCTAGCTGATCTGAACAGGTCGACCTGTTCTCTTGTTTGTATTAACTATTCGTGTGTGTGTTTTTCAGATATAATATAGTTAATGCTTTGTATATTATGTCTTCCAAAGGGAAGAAAGTCAGTTAACACTTTATACGATTGAAACTCCTTAATTATCGAATTTTCGACCACTTGGTCTTTATCAAGATTAAAAATATTGAACAGAAATTTATGTACAGTCCATCTTTGTTTCGAAGAGATCAAGTTGTGATGAAGAGACGTCGTCAAGACAATATGACGTCAGTTCCGTCGCAGCGTCATATAATTCCCGTACTTTTCCATCTGCTGAAATACGACTCTATGGACGCTGCGACGGAACTGACGTCATATTGTATTGACGACGTCTCTCCAAGCGGTCAAAAATTCGAAAATTAAAGAGTTTTAATTATATAAAGTGTTTACCGACATTCTTCCCTTTCGAAGACATATTATACAAAGTATCATCATGATCAGCTGACCCTATTTCAAGTAGAAACTAGAGGTAGACGATTTGAGGTATTCAAATAGTGGATGAGCAGAAAAGAATCGTTGGAGTGTGCATTTATACACGGATACAGTTTACTTATTCATTATACCGGGTAGTGATTAAATGTGTAGGATTTGATTATTTAATGCCGTTTTCAATATTATTTTAATTAAATCACGGCAACTGTTCAATTATTCCTGATCCCTTGGTTAACAAACAAGTTCTAGGCTAGGACATTTGCCTTGCCCAAGGGCACTCCACCATCACCTTTGCGCCGTGACTAAAGGATCGAACCAGTGATACCCGGTTCCAAATCCCGGACGCTTACCACTCGGCCACGGCGGATACCCGTGCAAGTATTTATAAACCGTTTGATGGAAACATAATACAGGGACAAAACTATTTTTGCATTACATAGTCAATAAAAACAACTAATAATAAAACAACATAAAACATACAAGAATATTTCTGCCTTCCTCTAACCCAGTCAAGAAGATAAATTAACAATACGACACAAATAGGAGTTGCCAATGATTTTGCTGGATTACCGCCATTAAGTTTCAGTACTACAAGTACTTTGATTTATTCAAATAATTGATAACCAATTTTATAAATCTTGTCAATGTCTATGTGACATATGATAAATAAACAAATTGGAATGGGAATTGAAATTACTCAGGTGAAGCATTCTCGTATTAGTGTAGTGTCAATGAATCAACAACTGTTGTCTATGCGATACAAAAGATGATCTCAACAAAGAGTAAATTTTATTGAAACATAGTCATACAAACAGGTGCCGTTTGTCGTATCTAGCTATGTTTGGTTTTCTATACTTCAGGCATACGATGGCAATGGACTTGTTGGTGATAAAGAAAGCGACATAGCCCTTATTCATTACCTAGGATACGTGAGGTGGTTTCCGGAAGGAACGTACAGGTAAAACCGTTAGTTAAGTAAAGAGACTGTTTCACGACTTAAAAAGGTAAAATAAGAAAAACACCACTGATATCAATTGTAAAAATGATATTTTCATATTTCTACACATCTTCCCTTTATAAAAATAATACATGTCATATGCCATAATGTACAGAAATTGGAAACACTTTCTAACGGTGTTGTTAGTTTTTAGATTCGTCAGTAATATCAAAGTCAGTTCAAACCGTTAGTTAAGTAAAGAGACCGTTTCACGAGTTTAAAAAGTAAAATAAGAACAACATCACTGATATAAATTGTAAACATGATACACATCTTCCCTTTATAGAAAAAACAACATGTCATATACCATAATGTACAGACATTGGAAACATTTTCTAACGGTGTTGTTAATTCGAGCCCCGCACTGGCTGCATGTTTTTCTCTTCTTGTGACATTGGTGGCCCAATGTGGGGCTGTGACAGCACTGCTTGGTCAGTCTAATAGCGCTTGCAGTGCGCTATGACATTCTTGGCACTGAAATTCCGAAAACATTTCCAGTTGTCGGGGGTGTATGTCACGGTCTGAACTAGTACACAGTTGGAGAGATTGCATGTTAACTCAGTCGGTAGAGTACTTGCACAGAAAGCGAGAGGTCCCGGGTTCGAGCCCCGGACTGGCTGCATGTTTTTCTCTTCTTGTGACATTGAAATGACCAAATGGCTCTTGATACCAATAAATGGCATAAATGGATTTTTGGGTCTGTGGTGCTAACTTTTTTGCACAGTTAACCACGATAAATACGGTGTAAACTAAAGGTGTACACAGACATCACATTAACATTAATATATTGATTTCGGAAGAGCCACCTCTCATTTGCTGTTAAATGACCTCAGTTTCGGAAAACAATAATCTCTGTTTTTCTAGATTTACTTACATACCAGTTGAGAGACAAAATTAGTATATAATATTTAATTGTTTTTGCAACCTAATGGCAGCTTCTGCACAATTAGCAATATAATCTGCAAACAAAAGGCAGAATAAAAAATAAAATCCAGAATTCTCGCAATAAGGATGATAACGGATCAATGGAGAGAGAACATATTGTTTGACTACTTATGTGACCCTGTCTTTTGCCAATAATACAAGGAACTTAACAGATTCATTGTTAAAAGCGGCGTAAGACCAACCACTCAATCAATCAATTAATATTGGTCAATCGGTTACTAGTTATTCGCGCTATACGATTATTTTTACAAAATGTATACGCCACTGAAACACAATCTTGTCAGAGACATGTTATATTAGTATTTACATGTATAAGAAGACAAACTTGAACGAATGAATGCCTTGACATTGGAATTCGAATGCGCAAACCGACGAAGGAAAATCAAACATTACATAACCTTGATAATGTGAGTTTAAACGCACATGATTTCATAGACAACGGAAATCACACGTATAAAATTATATTTTGTAAATGAGAGAAATAGTAATACAGGTGCACAGTACACGGTCAGCTTGACGATTATTTACGTAAAAAACTGTTTTACAGTCTATTTTCCTATAAGATTTGTATTTATTCAGGAAAAGAGGCACATTTGCCGATTTAACCACACACAAACAACACATTAGTTTTTACAAATCCAAAAAGCAGATATGGTAAAATAGGAACTCAGAAAAGAAATGTTTGGAAATAACCTAGACCATTTAAATATATCCCCTCCCCGTTTGAATGACAAACGGCTGTGAAAAATCAAGTGTGGTTATAATAAATAACTAAATTTTATGTCATTTGTATTACAGTCATTTGAGCGAACAAACTTAAAAATCAATCAAAATTCATCGAAGAAGGTGACGAAGTTGCTCAATAAGATGTTTTAATGTGTTTAGGCTTCAACTGTAACACAATTAATCTACACACAAACAAATGCTTTTCTAAAAAACATTGTAAACAAATAAAGCCAAGTTTCTAACTATATCTTCATTTTTAGATTTAAGTAATTCAATAAATATAATAAAGTATATCATGTTGAAGGTGGATAACACTTTGTTGTTATGTTGTATGAATATCAATCACACTTGTCGAACAGACCTAAGTTGTTCTTTTAAGAATACGCCTCTAATCCACAGATTGCTCGGATATAATATTCAGATCTGTATTCGAAAATGCTCTCTTATTTCAGCGTGGTGTGTACAGTCACGATCGTATTTTATCCGTTCGACATCCAGACATGTACGCTGACTTACTACATAGCAGATGAGGACAACAGTACGATCAATCTTAAACATGACGGCGAAGTGGATCTATCCGAGTACATTGAAAACGCTGAGTGGAAATTAGTGTCCCTGACAACAGAGACAAAGCTAGTGGAAAATGTATATGTCGTTAATTTCTATTTCAATGTTGAACGCCGTGGCGGATTTGCCATGTTCACGCTGGTCGTCCCGGTTCTGTTGTTGTCAATGTTAAGCGGGGCAACATTCCTCATACCGATTGAGTCAGGAGAGAAATGTAGTTTCTCCGTGACAATCTTTCTAGCCTACGGGATCTTTGAAACGGTTGTCATAGATACACTACCCCCCAATTCTCTCGATATCTCTTATTTTATCATATATCTTACGTCTTTGCTCACCATAAGTGTGTTACTCACGTTCTACACAATCCTCCAAGCTAAGATCTTCGAAACCATGGGAGGAAAGGTTTTCAAATGTTTGTCAGGTACAAACAGTGGTTCACTTACGTGGGGTTTGTTCTTACATAAACTTGACACGTATGTATTTGCTTTGTTTCTTGTGTTAGTTATTGGATTCACTTCCACCTTCTTCGCTTTGATGTCGGGGAAATTTAATATTTTTTAATATCCGACGGGTGAATTGAAGAAAATAAATCTTCAAATGTTTGTCAGATAGTTCACTTACATGGGGTTTGTTCGTACAGAAACTTGACACGTATATATATTTTGTTTGTGTGTGTTTGTTGTTGTATGATTCACTTCCACCTTCCTGACTAAGATGTCGGAGAAATTTAAGTGTTTACTATCCCACGGCTGAATTGAAGAAAATAAATCTTCTGTGTAAAATTGGTGAAATTGTATAATTTATTTGTTATTTTCAATTTACATTGAGCACTTACGATGCCACTGTATCCTTCGTCCGTTCGACTGTTGCAAACACAAATGCATTCCGAGGTCTGTGCCAATTATTAAATTAATCTTTTACATATGTGGGATTCCGATGAAAGATAGAGGGCCACAATGACCCTCTTGTTCATGCATTTTACTTACAAATAACAGGCATCATCTTCTAGAGGTCATGTCGCAGAAACTCAGCAAAAGCAGAACTATACTTTGTAGCGTAGTCCAAAGTTAAAACCCTTGACCTTAAAATGTGACCTTAGCTACTACAGAGAAACCATGATAATGTGATTAGTTTCACAATTCTCGTCTGTGTACAAACTTCCTCATTAATAACATGGATCGGTTTGACAGATAGGAAGCTGCGTTCGTTTCTTGTTTGGCTCATACCATAACATTTATACATGGTAGAAGACGTTTCCCTTCTTTGCTCTCAGGGTTGCTGAACAAATCACTACATAATCGCTGGTGTCAGGATAAACTCAAATGGAGTATTGTTAACACATAAAACGCCGCCCTTATATTATTGAATACTGCCTGTTCAAACAAACATTCCATGTACTATCAACCAATATATATTACACGTTATCCCGACGCCTTTTGCTATCGTTTACCTTGGAGTGTGATATCGACATTCGAAGTTAACCAATCAAGTTGATACTGTGCAGCCTCTCATAATTGCCTAGTATCAACATACCTAATGTCAGGAATCAGCACAGTCACGTTTTGACTTACATGAGTGGCCAGCCAATACCTTTGAAGCATATGACCTTGAGAACCAAGGGAACATAACACAATTGTGTTGTAGCTTGTCTCCGGAGTGCCCTTTATGCACATTGTTAGGTATACAGCTTATACAATTTGAGTTAATCTTACACCCAGATTGTTTATAATTAAATTTTCACATGTGGCCTTGAAGATAAAGCAAACTTGATGTTGCGCACACAATTACAAAAAAATATATATTTTACTCAATCCAATTATACAAATTATCTTGAACTCAGTCAAAACCCATTTTGAGTTATCTAATATGCAAGTGTTCAAATCCTTGACGTATGACGTTGACCTTTGAGATAATTAGAAATAGTAATAGTGTTCATACTCTCCATTGTTTTGCAATGCATAACGTTTCTCGAACTTTGTTTGAATATTAAAAATACCGTAGAAACTTGTTTTGGAACATTCAAGAATACACAGGAGGACGACGCGATTCTTACACTGCGTTCATTGTTGTCACACTATTCTTTAATTTCAAGATGGTATCGAGGGATTGGAGTTAAAGATATCGTACTGTTAACGTCCGATGCGGCTTAGACTATATTATGTTATGTTGCATATTTTCAGGGTCTAGCCATCGTCAAAGTTTCAAAATGTTTTGTCAAATAATTGAACATGCTTTTATTTCTCTTTGGCAAACATAAAAAACGTCGTCTCAAATAAATAATATTCAAATCCTTATTTGTTTTCAGTACACGCATTTGATAAAGATTTATTTAAAGTTGCAAATTTGTACATCTGTACATTTTTTCGATATTGCAACAGAAATAACGCAGGGAGTGGAGAGAGAATTAACTAGAGACTAGACGCTTATTGTGTGTAGGTTTATAGAAAACTAATAGAGGAACATTACAACCCGAGTTTGTTTCCGTGTTTACACCTTAGCCACATCGAAGAATTTTCACTAGGTTTACAGATCGATTGATTGATTGATTGAGGTTTAACGCCGTTTCTAACATTTTCTCAGTCATATCACGGCGGCCAGTTCACCTACTCGTGTGTATCATGGTTTTCACACACCAATAATCTACTTAACAATCTTCCCAAGCAACTGGCTGCTTTCCCACATAGACTTAGCTCATTTGCGGAAGACGAATGACGCATGTCGCATTGACTTTTGTTAAACATCGGAAAGAAAGTTGGCCGAGCCGGGATTCAAACTCACAACCCCTGGATTGACAGCTCCTTTCGCTCCCGACTGAGCTATCGGGGCTCGGCTTTACAGATTCAACAAGTGGCTAAGTGAATAGGGAAGAAAGCTAAAATAAGTGATATATTTACAATCCCAGTCAACAATCTGATTTATCGAAACATTGCGGAAAAGGAAGGAGAAGGTCATAGTGAAATTCGGATAAAGGTGCTTCCATTTATTTCGGAAAAGCTGAAAGTGGCACAGAATTTGCTCGCTGAAATGAGATTCAAACGTGAACATCGAATGGGAAGAACGAACGCTAGCAAACACAGAATCATAGTTTTTTTGATACACGGAAAGAGTTAGTATCTTTAATGAAGGATGAGCTCGAGAAAGGGAAGAACTCGTAGATCAGTAACGTTACCCCCTTACGTCAATGGTCATCCATCAAAGGGTCAAAGTAAGACATTATAGGGCAATTTGAAGGAAAGATTTTCTGTTTGTCCGCGAAATATACATTGAGTTAGAAGTAGTTAAAGTGAGGATATGGGTTTAATAAAATAAGTAGTAGCAATTGACAGTGTGCTTTTTTTAAAATGAAACATGGTTAGATAGAAACAACTGTTTTTTGGCCTGGTCATAGTAGTAAAACCATTTTTCCGAAGTTAACACCTTACAACGCATTTAACTTTGAGACTGCGTGATATAATAGTTCATCATGGATTCAACAAAACTGCATCTAAAAGGTTCAGATCTTCCCAAAAGAGATCATTATAATATTGTTGGAACATCAGTGAAAAACTTAAAATTTAACAAATGTTTTAGAAATTAATGCGCCGATAGGTCAAATATGTAAGCTTATTAATATTCGCGAGGCGGAACGGTAAAGTACAAATAAGTCGCGTGACAAATGCAGTGGAGGATTTACTGGGACGAAATTACACTCCTTAGAAGGGCTAGCCCTTAGAAGCAAATGATCCCTTGGTCTACAATGTTGAAGTATTGACTTTTTCCTTTGACAAAGGTCAGTCAATTTAATCTTGGTTAATCAATAAGATGGCACCGCTTAATTCGTAAGCTCTATTAAAATTAAAGGCGAAGTATATTCCTTTCGGAAAACAAGCCCGAGCAAGACTCCCAATCTCTATCTCTCTCTTAAGCTAGTTACATCAAAAAGCCCACCAGCAATAAACACTTCCAGCAATAAGGCCTCGTCGCTGTTTTTGGGTTAGGCTTATATACATGGCTTGCTTATCACCGTGGTAACATAGTGACGTAAGTGCCCAGGTATTATCCGTGGCTGAAGGTAGGGAGACATTTTGTTACACTTCCTCTTCCTCCTTAGAATCTTGTACGAACTTCCATAGATCTTTGATCTGTTTCCACATCGCTAACCTTTGTTTCTAAGGAGTGTAATATATGTAATTGTTCAAAACAACCAGCAAGCTCTGATCGATTTATAATATGATTGTGAAGATGGAGAATGAAAACAGTTTTATTCTGAATACGCGGATACATATTGATGAGGTATATCAAAGTATAAATAAATTAAAACAGGGTATATCTCAAGGCATAGATGGCATTGGTGCCGAGTTTTACAAATATACATGTTTCGATATAGCTCCAATTTTATATTTGCTTTTAAATAGTATTCTCTCATCGGGCGTTTTACCAGACGCATGGAGAGACAGCATTATTGTACCTGTATACAAGTCAGGGTCAAGGAATGACCTAGCTCATTATAGAGGGAGTTATGTATAAATTGTTGTCAAATATATTAAACTCTAGGTTATGTAAGTGGGCTGAAATTTATAATAAAATAGACGAAGCCCAGGCAGGTTTCAGAGTAGGTTATTCTTGTACAAATAATATGTTTACCTTACAAAGTTTAGTTCAAAAATATATTAGCGAATAAGGGGGAAGGCTTTACGTATTATATGTTGATTTCCAAAAAAGCTGTCGATTCTATCAGACATTTAGATATGTTTAACTGTCTAAAAAGGAAAGCCTTAAGGTATTAGTGGTAATATGTTAAGATTGCTTATTTCTATGTACTCAAATATGCGCAATCACGGACGAGTAAATGATAGATTTTTAGAATCATTTGTCTGCGACATAGGTCCGTGGCAAGAGGACGTAAGCACTACAATAATCTTCAGTTTATATATTAATGAGTTATGTACCTTTCTTAAAGATAAGGGGCACACTGGCATTTTTGTATCTGACACAATTTCTGACATAATATGTATACTTTTTGCAGATGACGTTGCATATAATCTACAGATGCAACTTAACTCTATTGCCGGTTTTTGTAATCAAACCGGTATAAATATAAATAAAAGTAGAACTGAAATAATAGTTTTTAGAAATGGAGGTCCGCCTCGTAATTATGGACATATGACATGTAATGATCAAGCTGTTTCCAGAGAAGCTTTGCCTTTTTTTCTCACTTTCAACACTTCAAATTGTTTGATGCCATTGTGAAACTTATTCTTTTAAACGGGGCTGAACTTTGCGGTACTGAGTTCTCGAAAGACATTGAAAGGGTACAAATAAAGTATTGTACAGATTTTCTAGGGGTATGTTCGCCAGCAAATGGTAATATTGTTTTAGGTGAGTGTAATAGATTTCCCCCTTGTGTTGATTATTATATAAAATCTTTCAAGTACTAGATGATAGTGAAAGAAATACATGGGATATGTCTGGCTAGCGCAATATGCTGGTAACCGAGACATGTTATTAGCTACATTCAAACAACGACTGAGGGACTGCATACAACACAATTGGTTAGAGTCTAAATAATAGTCCACGATGCTTAACTAACAAGCATTTTAAAAGCATGCTAGATCCTGAAAAATATTTATCTATAAATCCATCAATCTATCGTAGGAAACAACTTGCACGGTTAAGATATTCTAACCACACATTTTGTATTGAAACTGGTCGGCATATGGAATAGACAGAAACAATACAATTTGAAGACGAATACCATGTATTTTTCATCTGTTATCAATATTCTAAGGTACGGAAACGTTTTCCGTCCGTGCGCCGTCCAGCGTTAACTTTTAGGTTTAAACATCATCTCCTCCAAAACCGTCAAAGATTTCAATTTCATTGAGAATTTTGGTTGCTGCGGCATCAGAAAGGGGACAAAATGTCCAAACTTTAAAAATCTTCTCCTCCGAATCTGTCATATTCAAATATAATTTGGTAGAAATGTTCCTTGAGTGACCCTCTACAAAAACTGTTCAAGCCATATTGATTTCGTTGAAAAACAGAGCAGCAGGGTGGCATCAGGAAGGGGGTAAAATGCCAAACTTGAAGCTTGTGTGACACATTATAGTTACAGTCAATGTTAAGCGAACTGTAGACCAAATGGTTTCAGGACTAAACTTGTCATTTCACGACTAAACTTCACATGCTGAATATCACATAGTTCGTAGCATATAAAACGTATTAAACCTGCGTAAAAATTGACCCTTTCTGCATTTGGTAACCTTGTATTATAGGCTATGGTAGCCAGGTGGGCAATATAGGCATATATTGGCCTTCTTGTTTAAAATAAATGGACAGTTGAGTTGGCCTTCTTGTTTGAGATATTTACATCCTGTCTGTTTGAATAGGTTATTTAAATGTACTGAACTGCATCTGCTTCTTTTAAGTCATGCTTCAAAATCATGCGTTGCGTCTTTGATGCTTTGCATCAAAATTCATCTTATATAAGTACAGGTATGCGATTGATTTCCCCTCACAATTTTAGATTCAAGCATTTAAGAACAGGTATAAAATGTGAATAACTATTTTTTACTTGAAAACATGAAACTTTTAACGAACATGTCGAGAAATTGAAACGGCACACGCATTAATACGTAGGGTGCTATTCGCTCATTGTTTTAAATGCGCAAAAATAAAACATTAAAATAGTTAAATAACCACGAATAACAAGATAATGAAGAGTAAGTTTATTAAGTAAATATTAATATCACCAAAGAAAAGAAAAAAACAGTAACACACAGAAGGGTTTTTTACTTTCGGCTTCCATATCAAGTCTCAATAATATTGTCAAGAGTTAGAACTTATACAATCTGAAAAGGTCAATTCAAGTGAGTGTTTAAGCAGAACGCATGCTTGTTATCTTATGTTGGTTTTACGTGTTGTTTTCGGTTGTTAGAATGAATAAAATGATTGTTTAATTGGAAGGTCATTTATTATTTCATTCACGAACACAGAGGGGACAGATTAATTGACTTAAACTTAAATTGTACCCCTCTTCTATAACGGAAACTATATTCGAGAAAAGAAATACCATTTTTGGATTTTTGGGACGGTTGTCAACAAACTACACAATTAATAAACCGTTTTTATTTTAGTAAATACGTTCCTTATAACACAAGCTGCTCCGTCGAAGTCGAAGCAGCAGTTCCTTTTTACGCCAAACAGATACAAACTACACAATTAATAAACCGTTTTTATTTTAGTAAATACGTTCCTTATAACACAAGCTGCTCCGCCGAAGTCTAAGCGCAGTTCTTTTTACGCCAAACAGATACAAACTACACAATTAATAAACCGTTTTTATTTTAGTAAATACATTCCTTATAACACAAGCTGCTCCGCCGAAGTCTAAGCGCAGTTCTTTTTACGCCAAACAGATGATGATGTGATCAAAAAGCACAAAAGAAGTAGTGGGTCAAAACATGGGAAGTACTGGTAGGGTGTTTATTTTGGTATTCGTAAATTAAGGTCACACTTAAATTTCATTCTTGTCAGTATCAGTATCAGCCTGGCCAGAGACTTTAATATCAGTCGGGCTGGAAGCTTTAGTATCAGACTGTGTAAGAGCCTTCAGTATCAGCCTAGCTAGAGCCTTAAGTATCAGCCTAGCTAGAGCCTTCAGTATCAGCTTAGCTAGAGGCTTCAGTATCAGCTTATCTAGAGGCTTCAGTATCAACCTAGCTAGAGCTTTAAGTATCATCCTAGCTAGAGCCTTAAGTATCAGCCTAGCTAGAGCATTCAGTATCAGCTTAGCTAGAGGCTTCAGTATCAGCTTAGCTAGAGGCTTCAGTATCAGCTTATCTAGAGGCTTCAGTATCAGCTTATCTAGAGGCTTCAGTATCAGCTTAGCTAGAGGCTTCAGTATCAGCCTAGATTGAGCCTTTCGTATCAGTATCAGTTAATGCAGACCTATTTGCCTTGTTAGAGCTTTTAGTATCAGCCTTGCTAGAGCTTTTTGTATCAGTATCAGTTTTGACAATATAGACTTCAGTAAAAGCATAGGCAGAGTCTTCAGTATAATCCTTGCTAGAGCTTTTAGTAACATTATCAGTTTGGCAAAAGCATTCATTATAAGCATAGGCAGTATTCAGTATCAGCCTTGCCAGAGCTTTCAGTATTATATAAATCGGACATAGACTTAGGTCAAGAAGATTTTGTTTTATAAACACATGTAAGAAAAACAAGGACTGACCCGTGGCGGCAATGTTTATCAATTGATGGGCATAATTTGAACACGCTTGGTAGGGAGTCACTCAATGAACACTATTTTCAAATCGACCCATTACTTTAGAACTAGACATTTTTAAGCTTCTGGCAGTTCCCCCTTTTTTAATGCCGAAACAACCAATTTTCTACATGCAGGTCAATTAATGGGAGACATCAGTCAGTTATCTCCCTTTCATACTCTCTAAATCTAGCTTGGTCCTATCATTTGTTTTCCTCTTTTTTATCGTTGGTTTCTTTGCACTGGATGTGCACTTATGTGCATTTTCTTGGCCAACTGTTTTTAGATTGATAAGTTATTCCAGAGTTGTGTTCTTTAAACACTGCTATGTAGATTTTCTCTTTTGAATCATCACTTTAATTACAGAGTAATCGCAATATTTCATTGCCAAATAGCGATAAAGACAAAGGATTTCAACTAAAAGGACCAAACTACTAT
>JAUELF010230001.1:0-13657 GCA_031471495.1 Clinocardium nuttallii
CATCGGCGTAATGTATCGATTCATTTCGTCTCTGGGGGATACATGTATAGAGAAATGATATTATGACATCGGCGTAATGTATCGATTCATTTCGTCTCTGGGGGATACATGTATAGAGAAATGATATTATGACATCGGCGTAAAGTATCGATTCATTTCGTCTCTGGGGGATACATGCATAGAGAAATGATTCCTGAAACAGAAAATTAACACGGGGCGAAAAGTGTCTGTCCGGGTAAGGCTGTGTGGAATGTTTAAGCTGATCCGGGTCGAGTCCACAATGTTGGTTTTCTCGAGGGACGGCTCATAATATCTTTCGCTTCGGTTGATCGTTATTTCGCGTGATATTTTGTATAATGTGTATGGCTGTTAAACATACTTGTTACTACTTTGTCAGTTAAATCGCTAAATTGCCTGTGTTTTATTTTAACATGATTGATTGGTCCGCTAGTCTTAGAATATCGGGAATACGGCAATGTTTTCAGAAAAACCTTGCCGCGTTAAGTTAAAACGTTTGGAAACCTTGAGCTACACAACTGTTTCAATAAACACAGGGCTGGCTGTATGTTGATAACTTCAAACACGATACATGTAGTATACTGGTTAAATCAAAAGATGCCCGCCTAATTTAGAATATTTGACAGAAACACAGAAAACACAAGAAGTCAAACTATCTATAATTGCATCACACACAAGTTACATTTTGAACCATTAAGATATCGGTTAAGAAAGATTATTTTCTTTCTAATGTTGTGGTGAAATAATTTTGCTGTTTGTTTTATGAGCCCTGTAATTTACGATGTCTGAATATTGTTTTCAAATACAAAACCTGTCTGCACGAAATGTCTGATGTGCTGTAAAAGTGCAGAGGCCTATATGAAAGACGGGTTTTCATCATGTATAAGCAGTATCTCTATTTTTACTCAAGCACTAGTGAAACTCTATACTTTGAAACTTAAATTAATCGTAAATTGCCGGAAATTATTGGTCAGGGAATTGGGAACTATTTTAAGCCACACTACACGCTCGGAAACCGAATCAATATCTAAATATTCAAATATGTTCGGGTGACCAATATGATTCTGTCCATTGGAAAATGTATACATTGGCTTGTGTAAACAGTGTAGGACTATGTCCGCTATCTCAATCGAGATACCGCGTTTTGTCGCAGGTATTCAAATGTTTTCGGGTAATCAATATGTAATCAATATGTCCATTAGAAAAGCTAGACATTGGCTTTTGTAAACAGTGTAGGACTATGACCGCTATCTCAATCGAGATAATGCGTTTTGTCGCAAATATTCAAATAGTTTCGAGGAACCAACAAGAGTCCGTTTATTAGCTAAAGGTATACTTACCTTGGCTTTTGTGAACAAAAATAATGTCATGCGAATAACTGTTGCGAGAAAGCCAGGAAATGTGAACTGGCTGCCGTGATACAACTGAAATACCGATGAAAACTGCGCTGAACACCAATGAATTATAAGAACTTAATACAACTGCGTCAGGGGAAATAGGGTCTTGTTTAAACCTTCGTCCCTTTCCCTCATACAACCAATCTTCGATGGACCATTTCTCTATAAATATTATCGGTATATCCAGTATACGTACAGCGAAATAGTTTGGACCCATTTCAATGAGGTTGACAGAGGCAAAGTTACATCTTAACTGTTCGAAGGTGAAACTAGTTCCGTTTTAAGTCTCACACATATGACTGTATATTAGTCGTACCGCGGGACTACCAACATTTTGGAACCTGCGTAAAGTATCGACCCGGATCATCCAAAGCATGCCGCCCATGCTTACCCGGACAGACACTTTTCGCCTCCTGTGGGTTTTCTGTTTCAGGATCATTACTCTATACCTCTATCACCCTGAGACGGAATGTGTCGGCCAGGATCAGTCTGCGCGGACTGCACTGGCTGATCTGGGTCGATACATTACGCAGAGGCAATAATGTTGGTTTTTCTCGCGGAACGGCTCATATCATTGTTTCTCCATTAGTCTGAACATATTGTCGACAGATATTGTCGCATGTCAAACACTTATACCGCCTTATTTATCTCTTAAGACTACACTATACATATCCGATATACGTATATCTTTAACGGCTATTAAGGGAATATTTCCTTTACAAAAACATGTTTAGGTTATTTATTTTAAAGTATCATTGGATGTTTGTATGTCTGTTTGTTTCTATGTGTTTTGTTTGGTATAATGTGTGTGGTTGTCAGATAGTGCTTTCTTGGTGTTTTTTCCTTTATATCTGAGTGTGCATTCTTTGTCATTGTATTGTAATTATATTTATAAATCATCAGATTATAATAAAGCGAACAAACTAATATAATTTAGCCAACATTTATATAAACAATAATATGTTATACGTGTGGATGAGTACTTGATCTTTACAGAGCCCGGGTAGCTCAGTCTATACCGTCGTGGGTTGTCCTGGGTTCGTTTCCCAGGCTAAGAACATTACCACTTATTGATACTAGTCATAGTGGCCAGCGTCATATATCATTATCCGTCTACCATCAATTGAATTGGCTGAAATGTTTATATGGGAAAGTAGCAGGCTGCATGGTAAGTAATTAATGCCTAACAACGGTATTAATATGTATTGACTACTATTTGTTATTGTTCATGTATGTATATGGTTGTGTTATAATTTACATAAATGTGGCAAAGGATTTATGGAAGCTGTTAGGGTTTATCGGGTTTCCATCTCAAACAGTATGGAAGCTGTTAGGGTTTATCGGGTTTCCATCTCAAACAGTATGGAAGCTGTTAGGGTTTATAGGGTTTACATCTCAAACAGTATGGAAGCTGTAAGGGTTTATCGGGTTTACATCTCAAACAGTATGGAAGCTGTTAGGGTTTATCGGGTTTTCATCTCAAACAGTATGGAAGCTGTTAGGGTTTATCGGGTTTTAATTTTAAGTTGTTTGTAAATGGCAAAATGCATGTTTCTATGCCGATTGCTAATACCGTTTAGTTGAGTTGAGTTAATTAGGTGTGTCAAAACCAGAACAATATCAGAACTGCCAGCTCGGCCAGCATTCTTGACGAAAGCATCAGTGCAATCAGCATTCTTGACGAAAGCATCAGTGCGATCAGCATTCTTGACGAAAGCATCAGTGCGATCAGCATTCTTGACGAAAGCATCAGTGCGATCAGCATTCTTCACGAAAGCATCAGTGTGATCAGCATCATTCGTCATTAGTATAAACCGATGGGTTAAGAAATCGATTGCAAACAAAATATCGATTAGTCTAAATCTATGGTTATCAACAATAGTAACAAATCCCATTCCCTTTAATAGGCAATAAAGTCATGAACGTGTTGAACGCGGTAATGATGTATTACTTTATTTCAACGAAATACAATTGGAGAAAGCGACAAACAATAAACAGACAAACGCATTGCGGACGTTTCATTGCAATACATAGCACTGGAGAGTTGTCATTTCAATGAAATATGGTTTGGAAGTCTAATGAATTTCTTGTTACACATTTTCTGTGTGTTTATGTGTTGTAGTTCATCGTTAAAGTAGTGTTCGTCCTTTGAACGTTTTATTAGTTTGAATAGTTTACCACATTGTCATTATAGTCCAGTCAGAACATACAATGAAGTTTATTGAATATATGTGTGTGTAAAAAATCTACAAAAATCTACCTAGCTATAACTGAAAAAAAAACTTTGAAAAAGAATATATATACGTTCATTGTGGAGACTCACCGTACTCTGATCCAAATACAAAGCTCTTAGCTGATTTTTGATTGATCAAATAATATGACGTCAGTTGCGGCATTTCCGATACTTCCGGTTGTTGTTATCCTAGCTCCGAGACAGTCGTTATTGTCAGCAGCATTGAGGAAAGCAAGTTCTTTAGTCTTTAGTACGATCTGAGTGGAGATTAAATATTGATCTCCCGGCCTCGAAATGTTTAACTGCAGTAGCAATGTGTTTGTTATGTAAAGGCAATTGTATGGCAGTACGTTAGTTCATCATTTGTGTGCAATGCAATATCATATTCTAGGGGAGGTCTTTAATGGTTAAATAAGTCAGTTATGAACTATGTATACCCCGATTACTTAACATTTCTACATGGTTTAGAAATTTTTCTTAAACTTAGCACACATGACTTAAAGCTTATTGCAAAAAAAAAAGCTTTGATCGTTGATCTTCAAAACCATTATTTCAAAGGTGTAGAAAACAATTGAAATGAATATTAATTCTATGTTATCTAAATGCTAGTACTGTGTGTCAGAATGCTTCGTTGATTTATAAGCGAACAGTGCTGATAAAACCAGACTGCGCACGGTCTTCTGCATGTCGCTAATCGTAAATCCACGCGCACTCCGCCATGGTTTTCCCCAGCTCTGAACAAAGCCAGTATAACCGGTATAACAGAGCGTATATAGATTAACTAATTAAAGTCTGTATCCATTTCTCAAGTTTCCCTAACTGTTTAAAGCGACATTAAAGCACTGAACAATATGCAAGGGTAACACTATAAAATAACAGCGTTCATGTAACACGCGAAAGATGGCCCCAATTCAGTGGATACTTATGAGCATAACTGAAACCCTCACACACTATGTAGAACTAGGACTCACATGAGCGACCTCTAGCTGCATTATATAAGCATGGATATAACTCCGGTATCTAACCCGGCGTGCCTACCATTCGACCGATCCGGATACGCATTGAACTCTCGGATAAACGTTTGTATGCGCGCGCTATTCGTTAGATGTATGTATTACAACATACCAGACAGTTCTCCCAGACGTTATCTTGTTAACATTGTTCGGATATCGTCAATTACGGAGCAAATAAAATAAACACCAAGCTTATTTTTGCCGCAAGATTAGAAAGAAAACTTACATAAACCCTTACCCTGAATATAAATCTGCAACACTATCGTGACAAACATATTGAATAGCTATACAAATGGAAGCATTACTATTTAGTATTAATGAAAAATTTATGGCAAAGCAAACAATGGATCACCATTAGCCGTTTCTTCTTTTGTTGTAATGTCGTCTGCTACATATTCGTCAGAGTGCGTCTGTATGTGGGAAAAGGTTAAAGATTTTTTTCCTGTTATGCAATTGGAATCATTCGGTCGTTTACGGTTATGTATCTGGTGTATAATGAACCGTTTGAGATATTTACTAGATTTACTTTTACCCCCCAGATACGCCTGCTTTCCAGTCAAATGTAGTTCAAAACTGTCCTTGGTAAATTTCAAGTATCTACATTTATTATTTTACATTTGCTAATTGCAAACATGTACCTGGTCAGTGAAAATCCGGAATATTGCCGATTTGGTCCATTATAGTTTACACTGGTGTTTACGCCGCTTTCAACAGTTTCCCAGTGACACCACGGGAGCTTTATTAAGTATTGCCAGTCGGTTTAACCTTAACTGCAAAGGTGAACGTAACCGTTCTTTAAATATGACGTTACCGTTGTTCAGATATGACGTAGCCGTTCTTTAAATATGACGTTACCGTTGTTCAGATATGACGTAACCGTTCTTTAAATATGACGTAACCGTTCTTTAAATATGACGTTACCGTTGTTTAGATACAACTTTACCGTTGCTTTAGATATGGCGGAACCGTTCTTTTGGTAAGACATTACAGTTGAATATAAACGGAGTATTACGTTGCGGGAGCGATAAAAAGGCTTATATTGCATTACAAGTCGTGCAATACGAACACATTTAACGCTCTCGCAACGTAATATTCCTTTTATTATATACCTACGATCTATGAAGATCGAAAAAACTAACAAATATACAGATTCAATAAATTGTTATTGGGGAAACACTTTTGTAATCATGAAATGAAAAGGTTGAATGGCGGATGAATATCTACTACAATACTTAGGCCACGCCCCAATAAAGTATGCTTATACCTGGGTCCCGCCCAATAACATTATCAAATTAATTTTCCATAATCTTTATTTGCGAGTTTGATGCTAGGTTTTTGATACAAACAATAGGAACAATTTTCCTAAATAATACTGGTTGTCTGCATATTTTACTACGTCGCGATTTAAAACGAGAACCTCGCTGAAAGTAGTCCACGCACTGTCTGACGCCACACTTCTTTATTTTACACTGGGTGTAGATACGGAATTTTAATCTGTCGTGTCTGAACTGCGCATGTCAATCTGCATGTATTTCCATTGCAAAATGTACAGACATATAATAAATATAATATATATATATATATGCCGTAACCGTTCTTTAGATAAGATGTTCTTTCGATATGACGTAACCGCTGTTGTGGTATAACCAGGGACAATATATACATTGTAATACACGGTCCCTGGTATTACGTAATCTCATTAAAATTAAGCCAAATAACTTCTATGTACGTATATGTCATTACAGTTGTTTAGATATGACGTAACCTTTGTTTAGATATGACGTTCTTTGTTTAGATATGACGTTACCGTTATTTCCTGTTAGGTATGACGTAACCTTTGCTTAGATATGACGTTACCGTTATTTACTGTTAGGTATGACGTAACCTTTGTTTAGATATGACGTTAACCGTTGTTTTGGTATTTCGCTTTCTCATTAAAATCAGACAAAAGCAACTTATATGTACATAATATTGGTATAACTGTAACCTTCGTGAATGTTAGTGTAGCTAGTTGTTGGTAGTTGTGATACACGAAGGTTCCGCATCTCTAGTCTGGACTACTTGACCCTATCACTATAGTATGTGTAAACTTCCGCATCTATATCTAGTGCATAGTACCGAATGATGTACCCCAGAGTTTGATTCGACGCCGTTTTCAACAGCCAATGCCATATCGCGGCGGAATTGATCCCACACCTTATATTTACATCGATATAAACATTATGTAAGGTATGCAACCAATACAATCCCACCCAATTGGGTTCAAGAGTTACATTGCGTTCAACCATGCATACCCATTTAGCCGCCTCTTACGGTTGATGTAAGGATCAGACAGTGTGCCTACCATTCTTATTGAGTGTTCCCCACCCAAAGGTTTCTTTAATCCAGAGAGCAATCCAGAGAACTGGGCCAATTAATTTACACATTAAAGTTAATATCTAATCGACGCATATAGTCTTAATGGTTGTTTTTTTTTAACGATAAGCTATATCAGAACATAAAAGAGAAAGCGTGATACACGACAGTTATTGTATGAACCAATTATATTTAATTGAATTGAACACTTCTTGGATGTTATTTATTGCAAAGAAACATCCGCGATTCGTTTTTTGTGTTTATTGTTGGCACTTTCTCAAATTGCGTTTCAATAAAATGAGGTAATAAATTATCTCACCAGTCAGCGCAGAACATTCGGGCTTTTATAGGCTATAAAAGGAAATGGGATTTGTCAATATTGCTGGCGCACAAAGCTTTAAACTAAGCGATGTTTTCTTAACAATCAATCCATTAAGCCATCTTTCATCGGTGATGCCTGGAAACAAATATCCTGTAGCCTGTACTCGAAACAGGAGTTTGCAGAGGCCCTTGGTAAGGATTATATTGGTCTTTGTCTAGCACTATGTCTATATTTACTGTATAAGACCCTTTGTTGTGGGTATTCGAAACAATCAGACGATTCTTCAGAGCACTGACACACAGTGTTCTGAGATCTAGTAGGACTTGTCGACCCCGGTAGCTCAGTCGGATTTGAGTTCGAATCCCGGCTGCTCGGCCAACATTCTTTCCGAAGTTTGACAAAAGCCATCATGACAAGCGTCGATCGTGTTTCACCAATGGGCTATAAGTATATGTTGAAAGCAGCCAGTTGCTTGGAAAGTCTGGTGTGTGGAGTCCTGGTATGAGTCAGCCAGGAAACAGGAGTTGGTGAACTGGCCGCCGTGATATAACTAAACAAAATTTGAAAACGACGTTAAGCCCCAATTAATCAATCAATGTAATATGACTTTCTGAACATGGACTAAGCGTCTGTTCTATAGTTATGGGCAGCGTTCTATAACCGCTTTTTATGATTGGCGGGGTAGTCCAGTGGTTAACACACTAGACTGTCAATCCAGTGGTCTGGGATTCAAAGCCCGGTCCGGATTCTGGAAATTTAAGGGGTGTTTGTATGCGTCTCTCACTCAACTAGAGGCTAAGTACTGGTCCTTCCCAGGATAAATAACCTCGCATGTATCGGTGCTATACACCGGGCACGTAAAAGAACCAAGGGGTCTTTGCGGAAAGAGCTAGGGTTTCGCATCCGGACTCCCTTGTATCTAATTGTGTCTGTTCGCCAAATAGTTAATTCTGCACGGCGAGGGTAAATAAAAACAAAATAATAATAATATTACCGCTAAGCTTTCCATTAAGTTCTTCAGGCATACATACGCTTTCTGAAACCTCTGTAGAGCAGACGTCGTTTGATAAAATTTGTTGTAAATGGAAAAAGTTGCAATTAAAAGTAATTTCTCATTTTACCACAATGGTTTCAACTCTAGTCTATACAATAATAACACTTTTATCAAAAGAGGTTGGCGACCCTTTTTTTAAAAATGTAATCAAAGTCGCCTCATGCAGAACTGCTGAACGTGATGAAAGAATAATGTAATTTTCGCAAAACAGACCGCCTCGGTGGTGTAGTGGTAAAGCGTCCGCCTCGGGTGCGGGAGATCGCGGGTTTGATCCCCGGTCGGATCATATCAAAGACGTTAACGCTCAGGGTTGGGGTTTAGCATTGCCACTGACTGGTTGGTGACAGTAGTACTGTTAACTTACCCTGGAAACGCCGTGATATAACTGAAACATTGTTGAAAGCGACAAGATACTACAACAATACAAATATTCATTAGAGTCGCAGAATCAGAGCTCATAAGAAAATAAAAGTCGTCTAAAGATTTTTCCTTTTTATACAAACTTAAAAAAAAATGCTCACGCACAAAAGAACATTTAGACAATGGAAGAAAGTATGATATTCACAGTCAATTACCTCTCTGTTGGTAATTGAGTGACAATAAGAGAATATTCTTCTTTCTATAGGAATGTTGGTAATTGACTGACAATAAGAGAATATTCTTCTTTCTATAGGAATGTTGGTAATGGACTGACAATAAGAGAATATTCTTCTTTCTATAGGAATGTTGGTAATTGACTGACAATAAGAGCATATTCTTCTTTCTATACCAATTGTAATACCCAACCTTTGGTTAAAACATCTTAATTTAGTAAAACCTGTTTTTAATGTATATAGTAGATCTAATACTTTGCATTTTTCAACATGAAGCAATGATTTTAAAGTCTTATAGTGGTGACAGCGACAAGATCAATTAATCTCACTTTGCAAATCCTGCGAAAATTAATCAATTAATCTCTGCTTAAATAAATTGACATATAGCTCGATCGATGAATTCAGCCCGACAACTTCTTACACAGGTATGACGTGATATTGGCTATACAGACTTATGAAAAGTATATTAGATATAAAGTATAGGCTATAACGTCTTACTAAATGGAGAAACCAAGATATCGAAAAAGAAAGTACAAACACAATATTAGAATGAGAAAAAAAGAAAACCATTGAGACGAATCGTTGTGAATATACAGTCAAACATGTGCTATAGGCCACTTTTGTTAAGCAAAACCCTCTCTTTAACGACCGCAGTTTTTATTTTCCAATTACTCATTTTCTGTTTCAATTATCCTGTAATTAAATACCACCTGTGATCAACGACTTGATTGGTCTCTTCCAATGGTTGGTCTTTAAACACAGGTTGGACTCTACATTGGACTCTACATTGGACTCTACATTGGACTCTACATTGGACTCTACATTGGTACTCGTTGCCATGTGTTTGAAAAAGGAAACACTCCCGCCTGTACGGCCATTAAAGACAAAAGTAAAACGGATATGTATTGAAGTCTATGGAGATAAGAGAGGTCTATGAAGTGTTTGACAAACGACAATACTTCCGATTTCTGTCGACAATATGGCCAGACTAATGGAGAGAAAAACGAATAAAATTCACCTGCGTCACACAAACATGGATCTTTCTGCATTAACGAACGACGCGAAGGCTCTTTTAGGTCTCTAAAAAAATCAGGTATAACCTTTGCTAAAGACCACATAAGAAAAGTAATTTCCTGTCTTAAGCGACCACACGTTACGTTTTCCAATTACTCATCTAGTGCGTAAATGGCCATAAATGACCATGTGAATAAAGACCACATGTCAACAAAGACCAACTAATTGTCTCCCCATAGGTGATCCTTTTTTCTTTTCTTGTTTTTTCTTTTATATTTTGTATTATAATAAAACAATTTTACATGTATACACACAATTTAGTGATTAAGTCAAAGCAAAAAATAAATACAGGATTTCAAAGTGTAAATACGACTACAAGTTAGTAAGTTTTGTTACAAACTATTTGATAAAGCCGGAAAATTTATTTTTATTTTTCAGATATTTAGAACCATAGGTGGTCTTTATTCACAGGTTCCGCATAAATAATATATGATGGCAACCTAAAGGTGTAGCCCAACCCGTTATCTGTCCATGTACCTAACTGTGATGGCAACCTAAAGGTGTAGCCCAACCCGTGATCTGTCCATGTACCTAACTGTGATGGCAACCTAAAGATGTAGCCCAACCCGTGATCTGTCCATGTACCTAACTGTGATGGCAACCTAAAGGTGTAGCCCAACCCGTGTTCTGTCCATTTACCTAACTGTGATGTCGAAACGGATTTGAAAGTGGGTCTTTTGTTCGTTCGCATCTCCAATATAGCCGAGCAATGTCTCGTGACTTGGGTCATACATCTGCGTACAGACAAGACAAGGACGGGCCTGTGCTGCCGAACAGTTTTACCAATGTCTTCATTGTCAGCATAGATGTTGTACATACTCTTCCTACAAAAAGCTGGAAATGAAGCCCTATTAGTATTATGTCAATATATCTTAAACCCTTCTTCAATAATTACATTAAAAACATCTAGGAAAATTATGGAAAATCTCTGTAAATGACAGAACAATTACTGAAAAAAATGAAAGCATTGTGGCAAGAGAAGAAATTTCTCGTTTTGAGCGATTTCTCATTTTGTTATAAAGTTTTCAAAAGTCGTCTGCTGAAGATATGCCAAAAAACGTCGGTTTGTTGGAATTGGTTTTAAAACGTCACAGTGGAGTGTAATGTCATAAAGACCCCACATCGCTTGGCGCGGCTCATATGGATGGGTCTATAGCGAGTGTAGGCTGAATATCACGTAAAAAACCCCACCATAAAACAACGAATTTGTATTTTCTAAGAATATCAAAAACAGAAAAAAATGACAATTTAAACCTTAATTATTTAAACCTTTATTGAAGCACGTTTCTTCATTAACGTAGGAATCCGCCGTGGTCGAGCAGTAAGAGTCGGGAAATTGAACCGTGCGTCGTTCGATCCAAATTCGCGGCACGACGGTCATGTTGGAGTGCCCCTGGGCAAGGTACATTTCTAGTACCTAATACTTGGTTATTTTACCCAGGGATCACGAAAAAGATAACTGTCGCCTTGATATAACTAAACTAATGTTAAAAACGACGTAAAACGCTAAAAAAAACTAAAACCAAACTAAACTAAATACATTACAGAGTTGAAAACATTGGGTCAAAAAGAGGCTTCAGTTCACTAAAGGAAAAAAGATTTTAAATGCTCATAATGAGCAATTTTACGGTTAGCCGCAATGTTTTATAAAGTATTCAGCTGAAGAAGCATAACGAGTGTCTAGATATGGGAAAGGGTAAATTATGTAAATGAACAACAGACAAATTAAAGATGAAATATAATCAACAAATAACGCACATGCGAAACTTAATAATGCGTTCCCTTCGGCTGCGCCTTGACGCATTTAACATCATTAAAATGCATCCGTACGAAAAGCATCCAAACAGAATTGACGTAAATAATTCAATAGTTTAACAAAAATTGTTTTTTTACAGAAATGATAATCAGGAATGTATTCAAACTATCCTATCAAACCGAGTGCTCGCCGAGTGCTATTCACACACTGTAATTTGATTGGTTGATTCGGCGTGTGTTTGGTGCGGTAGGATAATCTGATTACACTCGGCGAACTTCCACGTATATGACGTGCGATCTAACTGCTAATTGAGTTATTACGCGATTATATTAACCTAATTAACCTAATGCGGACAGAATTATACAGTATCATAGCGTAGGTGTGTATTACCAAGAGGAATGATTTGATTAGAAAGTAGACATAATGTATAATTGACATACCACGCCGTTTACATAAACTATACAATTTGAATGTCATTATAAAATAGATCTCAAATATCTGTGTTTATTGCATACTTTGATATTGTCCCGTTCACTTTGCATTGAAAAAATGGTTATGATTTTTCGATCATGACCGCTGTTTTGATAAGGACGTGCGATAATTCTGTATAATTAACATGCTAGGGACTACTTTTTTTATGTAAACAAACATAACTGACCTAAATATCATTGTTTCACGGGACTTTGTAATGTTAATCTCATATACTGGTAATGGACAATTTCTTACTGTCTCATGCAAACAGTACGTTTTTGACAGGAAAACAGTCTAAAACGCGCGTCTAAAATGTTGGTTATGCACGTGCATGACGTCATTTAAAAGAAATTACGTCACCGTTATAATTCAACTTTCCAAACGGCATTTTAAACGAAATGACTACATATGTAAACAATTAGTTTGTTTGGATTTTTGAAGCAGATCTTTAAACTCTAGATATATATAAAAAAACCCACCATAGTTTACAATATGAAAGTATGCAATAAAACGGTTATCGACCCTGTACTGTGAAGTTCTTTGGCGAACGTAGAGCCTCGCAAGCTCTGCAACGTCACACCCAAGAACTCGGTCTAACGATGCTTTCACAGCACAGGGTCACTAACCTATAATATTTACACGGGTATCGGTAAATAGTTATAGGATGTATTTTTTATCAAGATCAAAACTATAATTTATTTAACCATTCATCGTAAATGATACAGGTCAAGCGAAATGTTTCACACAGTTCATTAACCTTTCTCTTTTAATTGTCTTATATATCTTTAACACTATATACATCTCTATCAGCGACACATGGATCAAGTTACGTTACGCAAAGTCTCACCAAGGCCTTCACCGATCACGTGTCAGACCTTACATAGCCATTACAAATGGTTGATTGTTTAGTGTTTTACGTCTCTTTCAATAAGTTATATCACGTCATTTCCCGGGTAAGTTACCAGTTTTATTGCATACTATTGTCCCGTTGCATTGAAGAAAGAGGTCATGATTTTTCGATCATGACCGCTGTCAAGGAGTGATCATGACCGTAGATAAGGACGTGCGAAAATCTGCATAATTACCGGATTATATCACAGCGTTTTCCTGTGTAAATTACCAGTACTACCGGATTATATCACAGCGTTTTCCTGTGTAAATAACCAGTACTACTGAATTATATCACAGTGTTTTCCTGTGTAAATAACCAGTACTACCGGATTATATCACAGCGTTTTCCTGTGTAAATAACCAGTACTACCGGATTATATCACAGTGTTTTCCTGTGTAAATAACCAGTACTACCGGATTATATCACAATGTTTCCCTGTGTAAATAACCAGTACTACCGGATTATATCACAGTGTTTTC
>JAUELF010230010.1:0-13656 GCA_031471495.1 Clinocardium nuttallii
ATACACATGTTGAGTCGATATTCTAGGAATATTGAGATACACATGTTGAGTCGATATTCTAGGAATATTGAGATACACATGTTGAGTCGATATTCTAGGAATATTGAGATACAAATGTTGAGTCGAGCAGCCAACGTTAAAGAGCCTGGTCAGACGGCACGAATACGCCGATTAATCTGGTTCTATTATGGTGGCACGGTACAAGTAATAATGCGGTTAATAAAAATAACGATCGGATCCCATACGTGTACAGCCGTGTCTTGATCATGGGCGATCTCTTAAAGCTTCCATAATACCACTTTATCCGTGGATGATTCCGACTTGAGGTCAAGGAAGCTGAATCTGGAAGTCGGTGTTCCTATAGTAGTCTTCAAAATATATTAATCTCATCTCATACAAAAATATGGAAACATTCAAGCAAAATGTGAACATTTCTCTATACACAAATATGAACACATCTAGGCAAAATGTAAACAATTCTTTATATACACATATGGAAATGTGAACACTTCTCTATACACAAATATGAACTCATCTACAATTCTCTATACACAAGTGTATGTATATCTTCTGCAGATGGTCCAACGTGCGTCTGTATGAAGGAAAGGGTTAAGTTTCTCAGGGAATATAATGTTGTGGTCTTGTTTTTTCATTTTATGTTTGTTTTCAAAATAACTGAAATATATTAGAGCCAGCCATTAGGAATGAAACCTCTGTAGAAATGAAAAGTTGTCAATTTTCTTGAATATACCACTTTTGACACAGCAGACGACTTTTGTTGTAATAACTCTTTTCCCACAATGCTTTTATAAATGTAAAGTGCAATTTCGTCATGTGAGTTCAACTCAGTTATTGCTATATGTGTCATCATTTTGTAAAGTTTGATGTTGTTCTTTACATAAAACTCTATAACAACTTACGTACTGTTGTTTGTGTATGACATAATTAGTTGTTCTTTCCATAAACTCAAACAACATCTTACGTATTGTTGTTTGTGTATGACATATTTAGTTCTTCTTTTCAGGTTGACATAATTCAAGCGCTGAGTGTCGTGCTCACATCCGAATCACAGTGGGACCAACCAAACGAGTAAGTCAGTTTTCGTCTTGTTAATATTGTGTCATTAGATTAAGTCTTCAATTGTATTATTTTATTGTGAAGCAAATTCTTACATCTCATATGAAGCATTCTTTTTATATACAGTCGAACCTCGTTAATCCGGACACCTTTGTTCCCCACTAATATTTCCGGATAAACGAATTTTAGTTTAAACATATTTTATTATATATAGTAAGGCACACAAACAACAATACAAACAATAAGTGCGAAAAGGATTAGAACGAAAGCTAAAAGCTTATATAGTTCCTCTCCATAACTCAGTCATCAGTTACATAATCTTTGTTTTTTATTGGAATAAAACCTATAGGACTTTCTTAGACAATCTTTCATTTTGACGAGCGACGCGGGCTGTCAATCCAGGGATTGTGAGTTCAAATCCCGGCATGGCCAACTTTCTTTTCAACGTTTGACAAAGGTCAATGCGACATGCGTCATTTGTCTTTCACCAATGGGCTAAGTCTATGTGGAAAAGCAGCCAGTCGCTTGGGAAGATTGTTGTGTGAAGTACTGGTGTGAGGAAACCAGGAAACACATGAGTAGGTGATCTTGACTCCGTGATATGACTGAGAAAATGTTAAAAACGGCGTTAAACCCCAATCAATCAACAAATCAATAATTTTGACGAACAGTGAATACTCTTGTGAGACTGTGCGGATGCAAAGGCTCGCCCGACTCTGCACTGTACGTGGATGCGTCAATTCTCTTGACACAACAATGTCAGACAAGTGTTCGGAAAGACATACAATAACACCCACAAAGGTCTTAATCAGATAATCAAACGAAAAAAAGAAAATTCGTAAAAGGCTATTATGTACTTACGAAGACTAGTTGCTTATATTTTCTTAATTATTTCTAATATAGGAAAATTAAAAATAATATTAGCACAATTATAAAATCAGAAATAGGCGACAGCCGGATAAAAATATCAGCTTTTTATCTGCATAATTTTATCAGGCATCAATTCCAAGAACGATACTTAGCCGTATGTTTTACTTTTTTTTTCTCTAATAAATAATATTTCGTTTCTTAACAAGAATATCGTCGCTTTCTGACGCCTCTGCAGCAGGCGGCTTTTTGAAAACATGGTGACAAAAGAAGAAGCAATTTCTCCTTTTGCCACAATGTTTTCCACTTTTAGTCATAGGTTATCCATTCAATTAAAGGGATTATTTTATTTTTTGACAAAATATGTCGTCTGCTACAGAATTATTGTATGAGTGAAAGGGTTAAATAAACAAGATTGTTGGAATTTAAGTATTACTTAGAGCTAAATAAGGTTTGTGGAACCCTGGATCCTTCCTTTCAATGGGTAGTCGTACACAATCCTGAAAGCATCCAGGAATAATGCTTTGTCCAATTGATAGTATTTACTCCACTCCTTTGCGATAAGCGCAGTGGTATAAGTTAACAACTCTTGAAAACATCGTTAAACACCATTCACAAAGCAACACACATTTAAATCCATTCAATCATTAATGTAAGAAGATGGATTTTCTAGTCACTTTGTTCACTTATGTTGTAGGTACTAACGACAAATGTTGCTGTTCGTCTTACTTGTTGTTGGAGCCTTGGCGCAGGACGACATGCCACCGCCGCCTGGTGTCAATCTCGACGAAATTTACCTGAACGACGAGGGTAAGCGTGAAGAGAAAGAAACTTCTTACAGCGAAACATCCTGTTCAGCATAATCCTCTATTGAACCACGGGTTAAAGATACCCGTATCTGGTTGGACGGTGTGAACAATGTGATACGAGTAATCTTTGCTCTTCCAACAATGTGTTTACTTCACGGGTGTCACAGTGCGTTGCTATCACCTTAGCTTTAGTCGAAAACAGTTCAAGCATTAAACAAACAATGATATCAAAGTATTTTCTAAAAGAACCACCAGTTCTAGAATTCATAGTGGGATATCTATTATACCTTTAATCATATCCCTCATACAGACGCTTTCTGACACCCCTGCAGCAGACACATTTAGAAAGCATCAAAAAGAGCAATTTCTCCGTTTGCCAGGATGTTTTCAATGATTTAGTTTTCATTTATAACTCCCTTGTGTTTGCCTCCGCTGTGGGTTGTTTTGATGAGGTTGTCTTTGGGAAGTATGAACGAACCGCGTCATGCGAACTATTGCCTCTCTGGATCGATGAGTTTAAATATGAACAGTATACATGTAAAGACATATATAAACATGAACAGGATTTAAAATCCCTCCCACGAGAAAACTTACATTGTGGACACCGCATTAAGTATTGACGCGGGTCAGCCTAAGCATTCCACACAGGCTAATCCGGGCCGACACTTTCCGTTTAAGAGGTATAGAGAAATGATTCATGAAACCGAGAAAAACTACAGGAATAGTAAAGTGTTTGTCCTGGCAATGTTGGTTTTTTCGCGGTACGGCTCTTTTTCTTTTATTCCATTAAAATGTGGGTAACTTTGTAAAACCATGGTTTTCCACTAAATCTTGATAAACAACCCGTATTTTGTCCATATTTATTTTTACATTTACTCATACGCTTCTCTTGAACATCGGGGCAAGGTTTGAACTGTTGTTCTACAGAGTATTCTATTCTAGAGGTTACATTGCCATTGCTTAACAATTGGATTTCTATCCTAATTTTTCTAAAACGTAAGGACTGGTATAAATCTCTGAACGTAGGCGTTCTTATAAGACGATTGCTCGTAATTGTAATTCACGTCGGGAGGTGAGTGAAATCAGACCTTAGATACATTATAACGATAATATTAATGAACCATCCCGGGGGGAAACTAGCATTATGGCATCTGCGTAAAGTATCGACCCGGATCAGCCTAAGCATGCCTCGCAGGCTAACAAGGATAGACACGTTTCGCCTCATGTGGATATTCTGTTTCAGGACTCATTACTCTATACCTCTACCCCCTGAGACGGAATGTGTGGGCCCGGATCACTCTACGCGGGATTGCACATGCTGATCTTGGTCGATACATAACGCAGGGGCCATAAAGTTGGTTGTCTCGCGGGACGGCTTATGTCCGTTATTGCGTGTCAACTGAACCCAAACACTGAATCGTTTTATATTTGTCAGAACATAAATCCTAATGCCTCAAATAAATACATTTGTAAAATTCCACATGGAGTGTATAAAAATTGAGACGTTCGACGAGAAAACCAACAATATTGACTCTGCGTAATATATCTACCCGGATCAGCCAGTGTAGTCCGCATCGGCTAATCCGGGATGAAACATTCCGTCTCAGTGTTATAGCTGTATAAAGTAATGAATGCTGAAACCGAATATCCGCAGGAGGCGAAAAGTATCTGTCCGGATTAGCCTGCGTGACACGAGTCCACACTGTTGGTTACATCGTGACACGGCTCATATACTGATGAGACTGCATGGCAGCGCATTGTGACATTGGTCTTAAACCTTTCCCTCATACGACAATTTAGCAGCAGACGACTTTAAAAATATTTTGTCAAAAAATGGAAAATCTCTGTAATTGAATGGATAACCTATGACTAAAAGTGGAAAACGTTGTGGCAAAAGGAGACATTGCGCGTTTTGTGCAATTTCTTCTTTTGTCACTATGTTTTCAAAAAGCCTGCTGCAGAGGTGTCAGAAAGCATCTATATGATGGAAAGGGTTAAATTAATAGATTGTCATTCTTCAAATGTACACTCTGATGGCCCATAATCATTCAGGCACCGTCGTCGCCGTCAGTTTCAAACCATTTAATTTGCATGACATGCCCTAGTGCATCCGTAAGTGTAGAACGTTTGCCATTTGGGTTAGATCCCCAGTCGGATCATACCAACAACTTGAAAAAGGGTAGCAATTGCTTTTCCTACTTGTCAGGGCTGTGGTGTTAGCATTAAGACTGACTTGGGGCTATGGGGATAAATGAACCAGTAGTATTGGTAACTTACACAGGAAACGCCGTGATATAACTAAAATATTTTTTAAAATCCGCGTAAAATACCAAACAAATATTCTAACGAAAGATGCTTTATTCTATCTCACACATAGGAAGATTGGAAATATTGTGGCAAAAAAAGGGAAACTGCTCATACTTGCTCAATTCCATTTCATTTCGTGTTCTATTTGGATTTATTTTGCTATCAACACATTTCGAAAAAGCTAATTGTTTACAATACACAATACATGTATACATCCCTTTTCTTTTGTAGATATCAGCGACCTTCCTCCAGATATTCAAGCCATAATTGGCAGCTCCCAGTATGGAAGACCAGTGGCCATGGGAACCTACGGTATCCCAGCTTTTTTCTCACTCATAAATAGTTAACACTTTTGATCTCGGCAAGTCATAGGTTTGATTTGATATGCAATGATGTAACATTTGAAAACATGTAATTAAAATACATGTATGTATCTTTATTTGATATGCAATGGTGTGTAATTGGATAATATCTAAACTTATATCTGAATGTAAATATGTATATTAACTTATATCTAAATGTAAATATGTCTATTAACTTATATCTGAATGTAAATATTTATTTCCCATATGTCTAAAGTTACATTTGATTTGTCAGTGTGAACTATTTTCTTCTCAAAGTAAAGTTATGCTAGTTTTCTAAATATGTTACCGTCTCAACCTATGGTGATAAATGAGTAATTCATCACCATCGATTCATTTGACATGAACAAAATAGACCGTTCGAGGTTTCTATACACAGCTTAACTTTTAGCAAATTTTAGGAATTTAGCAATGGAAAGTGGTAAGCGACGGAGATTTTAAAATGAAAGTCCTATGTTTGTTTCTCTCGCAGCGGTCATACTCGGGTCTCCCTAGGCAAAGCTCATTTCCTAGCCTAGTAGCGGCTTGTTTAGCTTGTTAAGCAAATAATCATGAATACGCGAAGGCGTCGTAGTGTTAAAAACTGAATGATCATTGAAAAAGGCGAAAAGACTTTCCGAAGTCAAACTTCATTTAAGCAAATATCAAAGACCAATCTCAGACTGGAGATTCGTCCGGTCTTTCCATAATCGACATTTTAGCTGCTCCTTCGTCAATCCAAGATAACTTAATTATTAATGACTTGGGCTATCAATCAAGAGGCCGAAAAACACTTCTTTTTTTATTTGCCATAGAGTTGTAGTGACATGGTCGCTGGAGGTTGCGGATTCGATCAAAAAACAAATACTTGCAAAATGGTATTAAAAGCTTTTCCTCCTTGGTGCGTTGGCGTAATCATGTCAGGCTAGATGGACAAGTAGTACAATACGGGTAACTTACCCAGGAACGCCGTGATTCAACTGAAACAGTTGATTACAGGCAGCGTAAAACACCATGAAAATAATAAAAAAAAATTATATTTGTAGATTTGCCAGATCATGGAGGAGCCGGGTATGGGCCGGAATACGCAGACGGTCGTCAATTTGGAGTTGATATCGATGATTCAGTGTTCACAAGTCCATCCATTAGTTCAGCAACTGATGATTCTGATGTATCAGAGTTTGATCTGTCGCAGTTTGACATTGGTGTAGATGGCGACGATGCCATTGGAGATGCGGGTGATCCTGCAACAGCAGCTGATTCCGATTCTACAGGGTTTGATCTTTCACAGTTTGGCATTGGAAGCTATGATGGTGATGATGATGATGACAGTAGTGCAGGTAGAACAACGTATTCATATGATACAGATTCTGATCGTTCACCAACACCAACAACTACTGATGATTCTGATGTACCAGAGTTTGATCTATCGCAGTTTGGCATTTACCTAGATGACAACGATGCCATTGGGGATGCGGTTTATCCTTCGGCAACATCAACTGATTCCGATTCTACAGGGTTTGATCTTTCACAATATGGCGACTCTGGTGATGACAATGACGATGGTCCTGTATCAAATGACGATGGAGATGATTGGTCATCGATTCTGTCTCGGTTTGGCATAAGTGTGGATGAAGGTCAACCTGGCAGTAATCGGGGTCACATGGGTGGTGACTCTAGTGCGCATGGAGGACACGGAGATGACATATCGACAGATGAAGATGATTACGCTGGCTTTGACCTTTCTCAGTTTGGTATTGATTTAGATGACGACGCCGACGACGGTAAAGATACCACAAGTGTGTCTTCAGCCGGTGGACACGGAGGTGACGTATCGACATATGAAGATGATTACGCTGGCTTTGACCTTTCTCAGTATGGTTTTGATTTAGATGACGACGCCGACGACGGTAAAGATACCACAAGCGTGTCTGCAGCCAGATTGCCAGAAGAAGATGAGTCTGACTTTGACCTTTCTCAGTATGGTATTAATTTAGACCACTTCGACGATGGTAAAGATACGGGACGGCCACCGATCTCACACGCAACTGATGAATATGCCTTTGATCTTTCACAATTTGGTATATACACTGATGATAGCGACAAACTCATCGGTGACATCCCCTACCTTTCCGAGTCTAACACTAGATCTGTAATAAAGACCCCGATAAACCATACACCGATGGGATCAAATGCTGATTTAAGTATAATTGAGAATCACTTCAGCAACGGACCCGCTGACGAACCAGCAACAGTGGACGTAGCCGTTAAACCAATAGCGCCAGCTCAAGGAGAGTCTGGTGTCGACCTGTCAGTTTTGGGCTTAGACATCAGAAGTCTGTTTGAAACATCATACCCAGGTTCTCAGCCAAAACATTTAGATATACCTGCTGTTAATCCAGTCTCAAGTCCGGTAGATGTATCTGGTTTTGAATATGCAACGCATCCTGAGACTCCTCAAACACAACAACCCCTCGTTCCCGGATTTGACGCCATAAAAAGTCATTTCGATTGGCAGAAGCTTATACCAGAACATAGCATGGGTTTATCAGACTCACTCAAGAAATGGTTAGTCCGTAAGATCTAATCATTCATATTCGAAACACTTAACTAAACTTTACATTGATATCTGAAATCAATACCTATATGTTACTGTATTAGTCAGTCCATCCATAGAACTGAACGGCCTCTTGACCTGTCAAGCATTTATTTATTGTTTATTAAATAAAAGAACAACATGTCGAATAATCATTTGATATTGAAGTTTGAATACATAGCTTATTTCAGATCTCAGATATAATTATCTCTCCGAGATGTGTAATCCGGGATCAAGTCGTTTTAAATGACGCTGCATGACTTGTGTAAATGAGTAGGTGGCAACGTTCGATAGGGTTATCAATTTCTGCTTGAAAAGCCTTTGATATGGGATGCCAGCCAATTGTTATACTGAAACAATCATGCAACAGCAAACATTTGTTTGAAGCAACTCTCATTTTGTTATAGAAAGAAAAGGTGTAGAACCCAACACATTTCAAGAACTTTGAACTTTATTATAATTCATAACGACATGTATAAGACAATAAGCAGTAGAAAATACACACAAATAATACAAAAAAGTAAATTTTAATTGGCATATAACGGTATCATTATTTCTTTATTTGATTTGTAAATATATTTTCCAGGATAAACTGATGTCAAAAGCAGTCAATGGACCCAGTGTAATTCTCGTGAAAGTTTATGGTGTATTATTGAATGGTCTAGAAATAAATCTTAATAATAATATTATTGTGATTTGCTAATTGATACTGGCTATACAAAATTCGACTGTCTGCAGTAGCTCATTGTCAGTAGTAGTTCATGATAATTTAATCTGCAACAGAAGATTCTTTACTTTTTCTCTGCTGAATTTCACAAAGTCTACTCTTCCATGTTGAAAATTGGATCTCTCAAGTGTTTCGTCCAACGAGGAATTTGGTTAAACTTAGTGTCTAAGCGGCAAACAAATCAGATTTCAGGAGTGTCTCACCTGAATCTGCATTGTTTATAAAAGCCTTTAATTGTCTGTGACAGCGATATAGTTAAGAATGTAGTTAGGACATACTCTGGATGTGTTATAATTATTATTAATATCCACAATGATTTACCTGTATTGATATTTTTCATTTACTGCATTTGTCTTTTACCGTGTTCAAAATATGTTCTCCGGATAACTTAATTAAGAAACGTCTTAACAATCTGGAAATCTATATTGGGCCGTCATAGTTTTTACAATGTAGGCTTCACTTAGTTGAAGTAGTCTCATGGTGTCATTAGTACAATGTATATCAGCTTCTTTTCTGTAACTTTATTTTAACTTGTATGAGCCGTTCTAAGGGTATCCCATCAGTATGGGCTTTGCTGTTCACACAGGCTAATACGGACCGACACATTCCGTCTCATGGGGATAGAGGTATAGAGTCGTGATTTCTGAAGCAGAAAATCCATAGCTGGCGAAAAGTGTCTGTCAGGGAAAGCCTGGTCGATACTTATACGTAGGTTGTTTTGTGGAACGGCTCATATCAATGCCAATGCTGGAGTTGTTTACATTCATCAATATATATGCACCTACCATACCTTGATGTCCATCGGTCAATTTAAAGCATCACACCATGGTCTCAGCTTAACTAGCTCTATCAATATGGAAATGTGCAAAACACTACTCTATGATTGCGTGTTTGTGTATAAACATGTTGGTTTACTCAACTTTCAACAGCTTTTCAAGTATATATATCACGTCATTTTCCATGGTAAGTTTCCAATACTCCTAGCACATCTATCAAGACACCAGCAAGGCTCCGCAATCGTAAGCGCCATTGAAGAAAAGCCATTTATACCATGTTGTTCGAGTAACGGTATAGTCATGGTAAAGTGTACACGTTACAAAAGATCACTAGCCGCCGAGCGCCAAATAGGGAAATCCGTTGCTACCAGTTTAAAAGTCTTTAATATGATCCGGCAGGGGATCTAGCCCACGACCTCCCGCAACCGAAGCGTACGCTTTATCATGAACTAGTTTTGGGGACAGAGGACATTTTGAGCACGTAGAAGGCCCTGGGAGGACTATAGTGACGGTACTTGTCATGTGTCCACCCACAAGATACCAGACATCAATAGTGTCAACTGGACGGCCGATTTTCTTTCAGGATCTTTGAACGACACAACAGGTACACATCCTTTTGACTCGGGAAGTGAGAATGTGTAATGCCAAGTCGTCCTGTTCACCTACCCTGTTCTCCACAAAACATACTTTCCTAGCAACTGGCTGGTTTCTCGCCTATTCTCATTGGTGGAAGACGACAAACGTCTATCACAGTGACTTTTGACACACGTCGGAAATAATATTGGCCGAGCTGCGAACTACATATAGTAAATCAGTTCGTCTCTGGCGGTGAGCTAATAATGGCGATTAAATTGTTCACCTCTCCTTATATATCGCTATAGTACATATAGTATATGAATATATTACAACTGTAATTTGCAAACTATATAGGGCACCTACACAACTTGATGGAATCAATACATAAATATTTATATCAAACTAGATTCAGTGTTTGAAATGTTAACCAGTTTTTCTACTAAAGGGTTGTCTCTATAAACGTGTGTTTGCACTCCGGACTGAATCGAGAAAGAGACGCGGTAATTACCAAGGGTTTGTTGTATCGTACGATTTCATTCGACAATAAAACAAGTACCCAGTCATGAATATTTAAATGTAAAGATTATATTCAAGACGACATTGTATGCGCTGTCGTCAGATTCGATATGCGTACATCATAGCAGTTTCCTTCCTAATTATTGTCTGATTTAGTGTAAATTCAGTGGCCGTATTACATAGACGTTGACCCATCATTTGTCACAAAAAGACAGTAACAATACGGGAGACGTGTGACCTAGCATTGTACTGCTAAAACGTGTTATTACGACGCTAGGAATTAATAAAAGATAGAACCATTTTTTTTGAATGACACTGTATATATATTTGTTATTATTAATAGCATTATAATTAGTAGCAGTAGAAGTTGAAATAGTAATAGTAGTTTAAGTTGCAGCAGGAGCAGTAGAATAAGTTTTCTACAGAGGCTTCAGAAAGAGTATGTATGTGGGAAAAGTCTTATGACACCAGGACTTACAGATTCGGAAACAACGATTTTCGATGAGCTGGCAGATGTTCTGAAGAATACAGGTTTAAAAACGTCAGGAAACATACGTTATATTACCTGGCGACCGTCATATTTATAACTGAAATACAGTTGAAGACTGCGTTAACTCTTTTGACATATTTTCGTCGACCTTGCATGCATCCGTTTTGACACACATAAGTGTTTTATACTTGTCCCGAGAAAGGATATCACGGTTCACCATCCTTTATGGATTATAAGTCAGGACGACCAGCGTTGTCTCCCTTGAACATTACATGTTCTGATCTGGAGTGTATTTGGATGAACTGAGCTAAACTCAGACTGCCTTTCATCTTTTCTTCAGCCGCATCGGTGGTGTAGTGGTAGAGCGTCTGCCTTGGCTGCGGGTCACTGGTTCGATCCCCGGTCGGACATACCAAACACTTTACAAATGGTAGAAATGGCTGCCCTTTGCGCTCTGGGTTGAAGGATTAGCATTACGATTGACTGGCTGGTGTAAGGATAATTGGACCAGTAATATTTGTAAATTATCCAGGAATGCCTCGATATAAATAAAACTTGTTGAAAGAGGCGCAAAATAAATACAAAAACATTCAATCACCCAAGCATCTGTTCTTCTTGTCAGTCATATCACAGAGGCCAGGTCACACACACACACACACACATATGTTTATTTTATTTTCTCAACAGAACAGGATTTTCAAACGAATGACTTCTTTCCCACATTAAGTGTTTGCCCATTGATGGAAGACGACAGATGTTTGTCTAACGTCGAAAAGAATGCTGTCCGAATTTGGGTTCAATACTCACAACCGATGGATTAAAAGCTCGCTTCTTTAGAGACTGAAACACCGGGGCTTAGAATATATCAAGAACACAGCGTCCATTAAGATACAAATGAGCTTAGTCCGATAAATTTAGTCAGTGTTTGTGAAAAGGTACGACCTCTGTTAACGGTGTTTATCCAGATCGGGTTGTGAATCGGGACAGCTTAACCAAGATCCACACGGTTCACATTATAATTATACAAGGATGGATCCTCCGACCAGGCAGAGCATATGTACTGATACTATACTGATCCGAAATGCATTATACCTATGTGTATACGTTAAGACAATTGACTGATCTGAAATACATAATACCTATGTATATACGTTAAGACAATTAACTGATCTGAAATACATTATACCTATGTATATACGTTAAGACAATTGACTGATCTGAAATACATTATACCTATGTATATACGTTAAGACAATTGGCTGATCTGAAATACATTATACCTATGTATATACGTTAAGACAATTGACTGATCCGAAATGCATTATACCTATGTGTATACGTTAAGACAATTGACTGATCTGAAATGCATTATACCTATGTGTATACGTTAAGACAATTGACTGATCTGAAATACATTATACCTATGTGTATACGTTAAGACAATTGACTGATCTGAAATACATTATACCTATGTGTTTACGTTAAGACAATTGACTGATCTGAATCGATTCTGACCACAAACGCTTTACGGGTGGTTTTCGCAAGGCGCCGCTCGCATCCTTTATACATACAGATACACTTGTGTTTAAAGTGCACCCATGGGAAGACAACATTCCGGTCTTTATTCACAGGTGGTCTGTATTTGCAGTGTTACAATTGTAGTTCTTATCGACAGGGAACTCCTTTTCCAAAGCGGGTTTTAGCACATGTTTGAAACAACTTTTTAATTCAAATAAAAGTTGTGCATTTGTTATACCGTGTTTACTTTCGTAAAACAAATTTTAAACTAAATTGAAATTGAAGTAGGTCGTGATCGTTTACATATGGATAGTTGATCACCTCGTCGAATTAATATTCTGATTATCAACAGTTTGTAACCTAATACTCTGTCAAATCATGAAGCCTAGTTCTGGTTTGTTTTCCCGGGGATCATGAATAAGTGAACTGTGGCCGTGATATAACTGCAATAATGGTGAAAGCGGCTGTCAAATCACGAAGAACATTGTTAAGTTAAGATTTATCTTTTATTCCCCCAATGTTAAATGGTTTGGATTACATCATTTTATTTCAATTGTGTGCAAACCTCTAGCTCTGAAATACAATGCACCGTTCTATAAGAAAATATCTACATTTCAGAGTTCAAATGGCGGTGAAACGCTCATGCAGATCTGTTGACCAAAGTAGGTGTTTAGAATATTTAAAAAAGGATAATGGAGATAATCCATGTTAATAAACTAGATAGAAAGGCGGTGAGAGTCGAATGTTCCAATTGCATAGGTCACAATACACAAAATAAATTCCTTCTTTGTTTCCTTCTTATTCGACCAATTTCATCCATCAATTGTCACACAAGCGTTTCTCATGTAGATCACCTAACTCATTGAAAGGAGATACCTTTAAACTTTAAAATGATCCAAAGAAAGTAGGGGCGCATTCATTATTAGGTCAAAATACTATAAATAATCAAAGATCGTTTCCAGTGCATCATTTAGACATGTACAACCAAGTTAAACTCAATGAGATATACGCAATGCATTCTGGTGATGGTATACACTCGTTTGTAAGCAAACGAAT
>JAUELF010230021.1:0-13655 GCA_031471495.1 Clinocardium nuttallii
ATATATAATTAAATATGATCATATTAATTTTGGGTTGTATATGTACGGTTAATTTTCTACAGTTGTATATGCTCTTCGGAAAAACATTGTCTATGTTATGTAAGACATTTGTATAACTTGCTATAAAACTTGTAGTTTTTATGCATTAAAATATATTGTAATGTATTGTTTTGTCCGTTAATTGAATCATATTTGAGTTGAATGCACACTATTGTTACATGTATACACATGGGGTCCATCGCAACAACTTGTATTTGACTACCGATATATAACAGAGGCCGTTGCATAGTTTGCACACCCATTGGTGCATTAATCACAATGCTTGCTATATCAAAATCAAAACAACGCTGCATAACAATAACATCTATAAATAATTGAAATTTCAATTGAAATATCAAAACAAAAAATAAACAATCCGTATCTACATTTTCTTGTTACTAGCAACAAAAAATAGTGGCATATTTGTTTTACCTTGTTCGAAATTGACATGATTCATTTTATGAACAAAATAATTTATACTGTTCTATAATAAAACATTAATGAATGGTCCGTGCCTTTAGATTAGTTCACAGTAAAGTACGTTAATACAAAATAATCCAAAGTGTAGGGGTCAGTCTAGCCTGGATTTATACAGTCACAAATGCCTCATAACAACTGAACATGTTATTTTCCCATACCATAAACTGATGCAAAATCGGCCAAAAGGGCTGCGCTGTGAAGCGAAACAGTCTTTAGACGAACTTTACTCGATTCACCTTTTCCATATACGGACGCATATAGAAACATGTGCAGTAGACGACTTTTTAAAACAGTGTAGCAGAACGAGAAAGTTCTCATGATGAGCAATTTCTTCTTTGGCTGCAAGAGTTTCAACTCTATTTGATTATAATACTATCATTTATTGAAATCATTTTTTAAGAAATAGCATTATCATTTTTTCCAAAACCAATACAACTTCTAATTAAGACTTTAGACATGGTTCCAAAACGATACAACTTCTAATTAAAGACTTTAGACATGGTTCCAAAACTATACAACTTCTAATTAAAGACTTTAGACATGGTTCCAAAACGATACAACTTCTAATTAAATACTTTAGACATGGTTCCAAAACGATACAACTTCTAATTAAAGACTTTAGACATGGTTCCAAAACGATACAACTTCTAATTAAAGACTTTAGACATGGTTCCAAAACTATACAACCATTCTCTGGTCTACGACTTCGTGCTCAAGTATCTGATTGGTCAGAAACAAATTCATTCTCCAATTTAACCTATCATAATTCTTATTTCGAGAATAGATTTCATTTCTGAGAATGGAGATCGCTTTCAAAGTTTTATAGTTTCGGTCCCTGGTATTCGAAATGTATATTTTCTTTTTACATGAACTACTTATGAGTCTTTTTACAATCAATTGTAACTGTATTGACGTTAATAAGTGTTTATAAAAGCATTGCAATTACGAGAATTAATGAAACAAATACTTTAAAAATATTCGAAATGTATAATTCATTTTGAATGAAGTACTATTTTTAACAAAGTCATTTGCATTTAGTAGCTATTTATAATAGCATCGCAACATTTACGAGAATTAATTAAACAAATATGCTACCTTAAATATTCGAAATATATATTACATTTTAAATGAAGTACTATTTTTAACCAAGTCATTTGCATTTAGTAGGCATTTATAATAGCATCGCAAAATTTACGAGAATTAATTAAACAAATATGCTACTTTAAATATTCGAAATATATATCATTTTAAATGAATTATCATTGAACCTTTTTACAATCAATTGTAACTGTACTTTGACCAATGCATTTAAATTTAGTTTATCGTAATAATTTCAAGGTAAACAATGGTTAAAAAGTAACATCATATAGCCCGGTGCGTGATCGCATCCCGCAATGATGTCGATGCAGCGGAGTACTCGAGGTTACTCATACAAACACAAGTATTGTCCCTTAGGAAAGGAATCCAAAACGGGCCTGTGCTATATGTAACATCTTAGACTTTAAATTATTTTGCAAAAGTATCTCATCTTCCAGAAACTCAACATTTGATGAAAAACATAACTTCAATTTCAATTTTGTTGCTACAAAAAAACACATTTTTAATAAACACTCAGAAGATCGCCATAACCATTTAATGTTGAATTCTGGTAAATTTTCCTGAGTCTGAAATATCGTTTAACTTCAGTCGGCGTGGCTCGTTCTAGGGATAGCTAGCACAGTGTGTGAGGAAACACTTATCCATCAAGGAGTCCTAAACTCGAACCTCTGTGTTGACTCCATTTAGCTATCTATTCACTGACTCTGGAACACAACATATCAAGGTTCTAGTAGTGGGCAACTGCTTTTTTGTGTGAATTTATGGCACGAATACGATTAATAACGGGATATAGAATGATTGGTGAAAGCAATATAATATTATATTAGCCGTTCCACGAAAAACCAACATTATAGACTATGCGTAATATATCGACCCAGAGAAGCCTATGCTAATCCGGGCCGACACATTCCGTCTCAGGGGCATAGAGTTATGATTCCTGAAACAGAAAATCCACAGGAGGCGAAAAGTGTCTACCCGGATAAGCCTGTTTGGCATGATTAGGCTGATCCGGGTCGATACTTTACGCAGAGTCCATCATGTTGGTTTTCTCGTGGAACGGTTCATATGTTAGTACCGGTACATATCTGCCCTGTGTTCCATAGTCACAAAACTCAAAACTCAAAACGCAAAACCTATATAGGTTTCGTCAAAAAAGCGTGCATTTTTCGGTATACCAAACCTTGTTCTACCGGTTTTCATTCATAAAACGGGTATATTTCGTTCCGTTTGATAGGCATAGCGTAAGCGTGTTTACGTTGTGTTTACTATGGAACACACGGCTGCCAGCTGCAGTGTACTAGGTTATAAACTGTGCCTTGCCCAAGGGCACTCCACCATGGCCGTGACCGATGCATGAGATATTGAACATTTCATTTTAAAATATATTATAACATGTGTTACCCGAGTCGTGTGATAACGAGAAGGGTCGCATCTCAGATCACACAAAGGGAAATGATTGTAATACCCGTGCATCTGCATTCTACTCTGTTCATCTTCAGAACAATTGTAAGGGGTTTGTACCCTAATCCGCCAACGAAATTAAAGCTTTATAGAAGGACACGCCCAAGAATAATGTGGGCTTGGCGTGAAATGGTTGTAACTAAAGTTGGTATTTTTTTTACCAAGATTAATCACCTCGCCATAAAGTCTTTATAAGCGTTAAACTTTTTTTTTCTTGGTAAACAATGGAAGTTTATGTGAAATTGCACGTTCTGGGCAATGGCACCTACATTTGAATTGTTAACAAAGGGGTCAAAATTGCCCCTTAACCAAGGTTTACGAAAAAGATTTTTAGTTACAAACGTTTCACGCCAAAACCTCGAATTAAGGTGTGTATTGTCAATCTGAATATACCATGCTCTTATAATACATTATTCATTTTTGCGCACATACTTGCTCCGTTGGTAGTGACGCGGACTGTCAATCCAATAAGTGTCACTCGTCAAACAGTCTTTACGGAAAAACAGACAGTGGCTTGGAAAGTATGCTGTGTAGAGTACTTGTGTGAGAAAACAAGGAGATTCCTGAATAGATGAACTGTACACATCCGCCGCGATATCACTGAAAATCTGTCGAAACGGCGTTTAACCACAATCAATCAACAGTTTTGGCTTTGTTGTGACTAAGCGTATGGGCAAGCTCACGTTTGTCGTCACTAATCGCAGATGCAACAATACCCATATTCCATCCATCATCGCTCATTTCGCCAGTTTATCCCGCACAGAATGTACAAGCAATCAGTCCGAAATGTGCACCTTTAAATATTCCAGCATCACTGCGAGGTACATCGATCACAATTAGTAACCATTGAAACACAAGAAGAGGACTATTTTCTTCGAGCAGAGTTCTTGAGACTTAATTTGCCGAGTAAGATTTTGTCTGTTTTATCATTAGTTTATAAAATTATACAGCGGTATCGTGATTAGTCGAAATCGAGTGATCGCCGGTTTCATGCCTAAATTCAATTCATTTAGTCAATAGACATAGCACCTATTTGACAAGAAATAGGTTTTTAATGAAGCATGGACTTATCAATGTGTTGGTGATAACATCATACTTTTTAATTGTTTAAATCAAATACTAAATTGTATTCAGAATTCGCTTGCATTAACGAATCGTCACGATTTATGATTTATACTCAAGTTTTCCATTACAACCATACCTAAATTAATTTACAATGAAAGGTTCAGAGTTGAGACTTTCGGGACATAGCTTAAACTAGATTGAGACTTTCGGCACATAACTAGATTGAGACTTTCGGCAAATAGCCTTAACGAGGTTAAGCCTTTCGGCATATAGCTTAACTGGATTGAGACTTTCGGCACATAGCTTAAACTATATTGAGACTTTCGACACATAGCTTAAACTAGATTGATACTTTAGGCACATAGCTTAAACTAGATTGATACTTTAGGCACATAGCTTAAACTAGATTGAGTCTTTAGGCACATAGCTTAAACTAGATTGAGTCTTTCGACACATAGCTTAAACTAGATTGATACTTTCGACACATAGCTTAAACTAGATTGAGACTTTCGGCACATAACTTAAACTAGATTGATACTTTCGGCACATAGCTTAAACTAGATTGAAACTTTCTGCACATAGATTTAACTAGATTGAGACTTCCGGCACATAGATAAGACATTAACACATGTAATAGGCGAGGCCAAACATTCAAATTACGATAGAAAATAAAAAAATTGTTTGAACTCAATGGAAGATGAGTTTCATTTATTTTAGAATGTCAATTATATAAAGAATTAAGGAAGAAATTCATAAAAAGTCATTACTTGAAGAGACCAAATACTTTTAAATATATTGATCTCATGACATCTGAGAGTCCTAAATAAAATAAAAATGTGTCTATTTTTGTCTTGAAATCATTTGAATTGCGAAAACATAGTAGGGGAAAGAATGAAAGAAAGAAAATACCCGGCGAAAACGGTAACCGTCATTTGGATCAAATCATCCTCTACTTTCACTTTGAAACAAAATCAAAATACTCAAAATTAAAAAAACAATAATTGCTAGTGCATCATATACACATTTCAATGAATTTAAACTCAATGTCATATATTCAAGGTATACACTCATTTCTACACAAACCAATAACAATAGGGACTCTTTTGCGGATGTATTTGGCGTGATTTGACCTTTTAGCACCTATCATCCAAATGTCTTCGACATTGATAATTCCGATAAAAATATTGATGGAAATCCTATGTAAATAGATATAACAATTCTAAAAATGGTAGAACTTGACCCTTTCCAACTTGTAGACGCAAAAGCAGCAGACGACTCTTGAAAACAGTGTTGAAAAAACAGAATCACTCGTGATGAGCAATATCTCCTTTTGCCACAATGTTTTCAACTATGTTTAATATTTCTGTTTAAATGTTTATAGATTTTCCATACTAGCGCCTCTTTTCTTTGCAAAATCGTCTGCATCAGATTTGATGTACGTGGATATCGTTATTTTCATTTAGGTTTTATGCCGTTCTTCAGAATTCAATTTATATTACTGCGGAAGAATGCTTGAACTTGATTACTGGCAGATGGAATATTATGGAACGCCTTTACTGTCTTAGTATGTTGTATGCATATTTCATTTGATGTGGTACCTATTTCATTTGACGTGGTACATATTTCATTTGACGTGGTACATTTTGCATGATATGCAGTGCAAATTAGTGTTTAAACACTAGAATAACCATTATACGTTGTACAAACAACGTTACAAGCAATACAAACCATAAACTATGCAGTACAAATTACATTATATGTAGTGTATTTGTTTGTATATGCAGTAGTTTTACATGTATACGTTGTATGTTGGTCAATATATGTGGTATATGTTTAAATGTATGAAGTGCTTGCCCGTACCTTTATACCTGGTGATTTAGTATGTATGTGTTCATAACAAATCATAGTACGCAATGCATGTGGCAATATGTTTGGTCCATACTAATTTATACATTGTGCATTTTTCAATACGATGATCATACTTTCCCGCATTCTCCGTAATCATTTATCCGGAATATACCGAGACATAAATATCTAATATGTATAAGACTTTCCATTGTCTTCTTGGGAATTTGTTAGTTAGACCTAAACATTGAAACTCGTGCTCTGAAAGTTGACAAACAATGTCTACGCTTATCTTTTGTTCGACAAACCTTTGCACATGTTCTTCTAACCCCGATTGTGGCAGTCCTATAGAAATATCCATGTTTTATGTGACCATGCGGATAAACAATCGTCGAGGTTTCCTGCAAGGGTAACGACCTGCAAGGATCGACATTCAAGCGCTTCTCATTGTTGACTCTACGGTGCCAACGTTCTTAGCTTACTCGTTAATTTCCGCTGATAATATTTTGGCATCTGCGTGTTGGAAAGCTTTTAGAACTTTACAAATTGACATATAATATGAGCCCTTCCATGGGTAAAGGTACAACTCGGCTTCAGGAATTATCGTACATCCAGATCAGTCTGTTCATTCGGCATGATTCTCAGTCTTATAGCCTTATATCTGTCATGCTCGGTAGTTTCCAGAAATAATTCCGGAGAATGCCGGAAGGTATGACCACCCCCAAGGTAAATGCACCGCGTATTAAGTTTAAACCACCGCATGTAATCAAAGTACCACCACACGTATTGAAGAAATGACTGCATATAATGCTGTTTGTATAGCAAATGCCGTTGTTTACACACTATATAATGGTTAATCTACTGTATCTAAATACTTTTGTACTGCATATAATTAAATAACCACGATATATTATATAAAATGCACTGCATATCATGCAAAATGTATCACGTCAAATGAAATATGTACCGCGTAGCCATGAAAATGTACTGCGTATAATACAATACAACATACTAAGACAGTAAAGGCGTTCCATAGAATAGTGTTAATATAGAGAATGTCATTTTCCCCGGGGCGGTGAACAAAACCTGCCGGGGGTAGGGATCGAACCGGGAACCCCGATCCGACTCACACATGCTAAACCATTCGACCGGATTCATGTCACCTTCTTTATCCTTTAGTACCATCTAGTAACGAGTTCTGGATTGACACGACTGATGCTGGGACGGAAGGAACGTGGATTTGGGATTCGGTTAATTCCTCTCTTACTTACACTGATTGGTAACTATAACGTCCTTTAGTCTATTACTTGGTTTGCCTTTATTCAAATACATGCGTCAACTTAGTCTTTCAATTTAAATGCGACATTCTTGTATTAGAATATTTTCTATTTGAAACTGATGTATCATCAACTTCTTTAATATGAAAGCGTCATGCGTTACGGTTTGTCATCGCCCATTAAATAGTGTGGTGTGCTAGTCTCGCCACTATTCTTCAAGGAAAACGTAATAAGACTATCCTTGGTTGGACAGGAAGATTATAAACTGGAGGCTGCTACATTTCCAAACGAGCACGACATGCTTAAAGTCTCAGAGTTTAGTTAATAGTGTTGACAGTCTCTTGGTACAGCAATGGTTAGTTTTAACGGCAGATTCACATATCAAAATCTAGAAATCTAGTTCTACAGCAAACGTGTTTGGACGAAGACAAACAAGTAATACGAAGGATGTCTTAACCATATTATGTATTGCGATAACACGCAATGCAATATCTACACAATGGTATATACATTTATCAATGATTAACAGTAATTTGATGAGTCTTAATTACGGCAGTCGTGGACCACTGTGGCAAACAATAGTTGTTGGGTAACGAATAGCCAATACTGGAGAAAACCGGGATCCCATACAAACTCGCAGTAAACTCGGTTGTTCTGTGAAGGACAATCGTGTGTATGTGTCTTGTAAATTGCCTCTGAGACGGTTCGTAGATGGCACAAGTCTTCCAATACTCATTATAAAACACATTGCCGTATCTGTGTAGTTTCTAAAATATACGACAAATACGACAACTATTAGATGGAAATGTTTGCTGGGATCAGCGAACAAAAAGGGCGTCCAATCATTTAATACCAATGTCACCTGATTGCGGACCAAATGTAGATATGTGAGTGTCTATTAGTAGACAGTGAATGCCAGATATCGTTTTGCCCTCAAGCCATGATTGGTTCCTGGTGTATAGTCACATTTTCTAGAATGGGGATATGAAAAAGGCAAAGCCTCAACACGAGCACAACGCCTTTAATGGGTCTTTGTCAACACTATGGTATCCCTAGTTTTCGACTCGTGCGTGACATTGGAAAACCTTTTTAGGTGGTAGTTACCGTATATCGATCGCCATGTCGATATTAAACCCTTCAACACTTTTGAAACCCGAACAACATTGTCCTTGCAACAACCCTCCATGACACATCAAGGACACGTGCATGACCTTGAGATAGCATCCAAATACCTCGGTGCCTTTCACCAATGCCAAAACGTATTCTTACGCACACATTCATCATTGTATTTAAAACTTCCATCTAATAGTTGTTAGTTTTGACAACAACAAAATAGGCATGTCATTAACGTTCGCTGCTAAATGAATATAAGAAAATTGACCCTTATCAAATTGTGTGTGGTATATTATTCCTGTTGAACGCAAGTCTGTCAAGGGTCGGGTCGATGTAAAGTTATTGAATGGTTGTGGTTTATAAGAACGATACGAACTAGTTGAATACCTGCATGTATAACCATACGTCACTTCATATATGCTCTCTGTTATAATGAGCAAGGGTTGTCTTTATAACAAAATGCGTGAACGTGTAAAAACATCACGTGGGAATCAACATACTAAGCAAATGTTACGCATATAGTTTCTAAAAAATACTATGTATCCCCTCAATTCGCCAATCCAGCGGTTTTCTGGGGATAATAATGAAATAAATAGTTCTCAGGTCGACTGATGCAGATGCGCCTGGAAGTGGGAATCTGAGATAAATGACAAAGAACAACGTATTATTGTAGGTACCCCGGTCAACCAGGCAGCGATGGTCATGATGAAGACTGCGCCGTTATTGCTGCCAGTACCTCGTTTATAGGCTGGCACGATGCACCCTGTGACGCTCTGCATCACCCCGTCTGTGAAATCAAGTAGGTTATCAAAGGATACCGGCTTCATTTTTTTGTAAAACGCAATTAAGTCTCAATGTGTTACCGACGTTAGTACTATAGTGAAGCGAGCGTTAACAATGGTAGTACTGTAGTTCCGTCCATAGGGCTCATCTTATTGGGGTTAGTTTTACGACTCGCACGCTTGTTGCAGGATAAATGGACCAGTATCACTTGTATATTACACAGGACACACCGTGGTATAACCGAAAATGTTGAAAGCTTCATAAATGCTAAAATAAATAGTAACGGCCTTCCGTTCTTGACGCTCAGGGTAATGGGGTTAGCATTACGACTAACTCGCTGGGCTCAGGGTGAATGGACCAGTACTTAGGAAATGCTATGATGTAACAGGGAAATTGTTAAAAGCAATTACAACACTTACAATATAGTGAAGTGACATTTAAGTGGCTTTATCTCGGCACCAAAACTCGCTCTTATGTGAAATTCGTGCTGGCACTTTAGGAAAAGTATCCTAGTCAATACGCGCTGATAATCGTTACCATGTTACTAACCGAAAACTGATTCATACGTTCGTACATATATATCTCTATCCGGCGGCATACATACGCCTTCTGACACATCTGCAGCAGAAGACTTTTGACACAATGTTTTCAACTTTATTCAATAGTTGTGTTTTTATTATACGAGAATCGGCCTCGTCAGATTTATCGCAAACAAATATTCCCTATACGTTATTATAATTATCATCATCATCATAATCATTATTACAATTTTCAATATTTTTACTTTTATTATTATTATTATTATTATTATTATTTCATGATTGTACGCCCATTTTTTAAAAACGAGGTACGTATTATCGTTTACCTGTGGCGTACGGGCGGGCGGGCGGACGGGCGGGAGTACGGACGGACGTGCGGCGTCCAGTATGTTGTCCGCCAAATAACTTAAGAAGCCTTTGTCGAATTATCACCAAATTTAGTCAGAATGTGTATTGGCATGATTTCTGGAACATATTCGATAACTAGCTATATCGCCCAAGTCATTCGAGAGTTTTTGCCCTTTAATTCTAGGAATTACCTAAAAGTGGTCAATAACTTTAAAAGCATGTGTCCATTCATCACCGAATTTGGTCAGAATGTGTATTAGCATAATATCTCGGACAAGTTCGATAACCAGCCATAAAGCTCTAGTCAATCGAGAGTTATTGCCCTTTAATAAAAGAAACTGAAGCCTTTATCCAGTCATCCTCAAATTTAGTCAGAATTTGTATGGGCATAATATCGCGGACAAGTTCTATAAACAGCCATATTGCTCGAGTCACTCTAAGAGTTATCGCCCTTTAATATTATATATTACATTAAATCGGTCTTGCCCGCTCAGTTACTTTAGAAGCCTTTGTCAAATCACCAACACATTTGGTCAGAATGTGTATTGGCATAATATCTCGGACAAGTTCGACAACCAGCCATATCATTTCAGTCACTCGAGAGTTATTGCCCTTTAATATAAGAAACTACCTCAAATCGGTCTTATCCGATCAATAACTGTTGAAGCATTTATAAAATCATCATCATATTTAGTCAAAATGTGTATGGGCAGAATATCTTGGTCAGGTTCGATAACTAACCACGTTATCTTAGTCATTCCACACTTATGTCCCTCAAAATGGCAAAAAAATGTATAATCAGTGTCCGCTCTCTAAATTTGCCTGACGTACAACCAATTTCCAATTTTAACTATACTTGTTCTCCAAAACACAGGACGGGCGTATTCTGTGGACAGTTGGCGCTCTTGTTATTATTATTATTATTTTTGTTTGTAATATTATTATCATTATTATTATTATACCATCATTATTATTATTATAACATCATTATTATTTTTATAACATCATTCTTATTCTCATTTCAGATTTGGCGCGGAAGTTATAGATATAATTGGGAAGAAATAATATCTGCAACCACACAATTGTGAACGTGTTGTAAACAATATTTGGAAAACTTGTATTTTCTATTCATGTGTATGATAATACAAGTGTTTAAACGATAGGTCTGCTATGTAAACCATATTAACCGTTCCGTGAGAAAACCAACATTATGGACTTGGCGTAATGCATATATCCAGATCAGCCTGTGCAAGCCGCAGGCTAATCCGAGCAAACACATTTCGTCTCAGGCGCATAGAGGTATAGAGTAATGATTCATTAAAGAGACAATATACTGGAGACAAAAATTGTCTGTTCGGGTTAGCCTGCGCGGCATGCTAAGGCTGATCCGGGTCGATACTTTACGCAGAGTCCACAATGTTGGTTTCTCGTAATAAGGCTCATTCAGAGACTATATTGGTCGCGAAAACAGTTTTAAGTAGTAGTATTTCCGTCGGCGAGCGATCGCCTACTGGTTGCTGAAAAGCATGCAGCCATTGTTCGTCTGAGCCCGTCAATGGGGAACTAGTACAAGTCGGATTTAGTGAACAGTTTAGTTCCAGATCAGTATGTGTATCCGAACACACTTAACAATACCTACACTGTTCATGTATTACTCACACACACACACACATACACACACGTGTGAGAAGCTTCTGTCAACATGTACAGGAGCATTTGAACTCAATATAGTTTTCAAAATAAACAGAGCATTTACTGTTGGTCTTGAGTTACCTGCCATACCATTACAGTATAGGGTCAAGCATACACCAATCATGTCGGTGTCCATTGTACATGGTGTAGCAAGCAGATGGCTATAGCGACACACTTGTTGTGCAACAAACGGTTTGACGTTTAAAGCTCCGAAAGACATTCGCTTCATTAGTAATGTATTCATTCCAAACATCAAATAGTAATGGCCCGCTGTATGGTTTCACGAGAATCAATGGGAGACATTAGTGATCATTATAGTATCTCCCTTGTCAGATAAGGACCAAGGAAGACCAAATAGTAGTTTGGTCCTTTTAGTTGAACTCCTTTGTCTTTATCGCTATTTGGCAATGAGATATTGCGATTACTCTGTACACATTAATCATAAATGTGTTAATTAAAGTGATGATTAAAAAGAGAAAATTAACATAGCAGTGTTTAAAGAACACAAATCTGGAATTACTAATCAATCTCATAACAGTTGGCCACCAATGATAGGACCAAGCTAGATTTAGAGAGTATTAAAGGGGGATAACTGACTGATGTCTCCCATTGTATATTTGAGCCGTCTCGCGAGATAAACAACATTGTGAACTCTGCGTAAAGAATTGATCCGGATCAGCCTAAGCATGCCGCGCAGGCTGCCCCGGATATACATTTTTCGACTCCTGTTGATTTTCTGTTTGAGGAATCATTACTCTATACCTCTATCCCGATGAGACGAAATGTGTCGACCCGGATTAGTCTGCGCAGGCTGATCTAGGTCGATACATTACGCATTATATGTTGGTTTTGTAGCGGGACGGCTCATTTACTAATTAATTAAGATATTGATATATAAAGGTAGGTGACACATCTTATCGCCATTGTTGGTTCATACCAGAAGTCCTAGTTTACTTTAGTACGCCGGGTACCAGACAACATTGTTGGTTCATACCAGACGTAATGTTTTAATAGTGTACATCGGGTGCCAGACCAAGCCATAGTATACTTTGAGCCATCTCCCCTATACAGACGCTTCCTGACGCCACAGCAGCAGACAACTTTTGAAAAAAAATGCTCCAAACAAGCAATTTCTCGACATGTTGATAATAATAGTTTCATAAATAGGATTTTTTTTTTGTGTTTTTTTTTCTTAATATATAAAAGTCGTCTTCTGCAGATATGTTGTATGTGAGAATGGGTTGACAATTGCTACAACTACGATCCGTGCCTGATCTTTATGCCTGTAAACACTTTCACTTTTACAACAAATCTGCAGCAAACTACTTTGCAATTGTCTAGGAACTAATATAGGAAATCTCAATAAATGGAGGTAGAACTATTGAATGAAGTTGAAAACATGTAGCAAAGGGGGGAAATTGCTCATTCATTATAAAATAAAAAGAATTATACCCTTTGAATAAACGACCCCAAGATAAAGGTAAGTATTGTAAAGTAATAGTTAAAAAAAAAGAAGCGCTTCAATTGCTTAAAGTAAATAACAATATACATGCACGTATATTTATATACATTTGACCTCAAATAAAGTGATAAGATTAGATGAAGGTCAAGGGAAACATCTACAGATAGGAGGACTTTTTTTTGAAAACTTTGTTATAGAGAAGTAATTAAGTTTGCAAAACTTTGTTATAGAGAAGTAATTAAGTTTGCAAAACATATATTATAGTCTTTGACCTCAAATAAAGAGACAAGATTTCCAAACTTTGTTATAGAGAAGTAATTAAGTTTGCAAAACATATATTATAGTCTTTGACCTCAAATAAAGAGACAAGATTTCCAAACTTTGTTATAGAGAAGTAATTAAGTTTGCAAAACATATATTATAGTCTTTGACCTCAAATAAAGAGACAAGATT
>JAUELF010230032.1:0-13653 GCA_031471495.1 Clinocardium nuttallii
TCTTTTGTCACTATGTTTTCAAAAAGCCGTCTGCTGCAGAGGCGTCAGAAAGCGTCTATATGAGGGAAAAGGTTAATTTTTTCCTACATACAAATAGGCAGCAGACGAAGAAATATGAGAAATGATTAAAATTGAAAGTATATATAACGAATCGCACTTAAAAACATTATGACATAGCGGGAAATATGACAAATGATTAAACTTGAAAGTATATATAATGAATCGCACTTAAAAACATTGTGGCATAGCGGGAAATTGTCACTATCAGCAAATATTTATTTTATTTTTCACACCTTTTTTCTAAATTGTCTACTGAAGATGAATCCATATACGCCTTCATAAAGTAAAGTTTTATCCAATGAATAGTAAAACGGCTTGCAAAACATACCGAACATAGACATAGACATTTTAATTAAAGAGCTAGGCAACCAGTCTATATATTTATTTATATTTACAACTATCAATATCCAAAAAGTGACAACAAACATTATTACACTTATATAAATATGTTAAATAGGTCTGATTGTGGGAAGGGGTTAACGAAAAAATAGTCAAAATGGCTTGCCACACAGGCTGCATCTTCGTATTGTCGCAATTCAAAGACGTTGCGATTAGGATCATAATGATGCATACATGTACGATAACATCCGAGTGCAGCGGAAACGATGATTGCCGTAAACTGAAGCAGGTGTTGCCCAAATAAATACATACCCGATTAAACTGCAAATCGAAAACTAATCACCTTGTACTTCACAAAACAGTGTCAAGCGGTAGGCGAACTCTAGATTTGTCATGCTCCTATTGAACGCGGCAAATCAAGCTTAGTCTATTTCATACTTTGAAATGACAAGAAAAAAGATTATTAAAAACGTATTCGACATTGGTCTTTTGTGATTTAGGATGCAAATTGCTCAATCAAAATAGGGCCGGGTCACAGAAGGACAATGATTACCTTCGAAGAGAGTTCCCCGGATTCAGAGATTTACTTTTTTTATGATATTGTCTCTTTTTTACCTTCGAAGAGAGTTCCCCGGATTCAGAGATTTACTTTTTTTATGATATTGTCTTAGCCCTTTTCCCACTTCCAGCAACATTTTGACAAACGACTAGAATACTATAATAATTCCTTTCATAGACGTTTCAAAGTCGTCTTCTACCGATCAAGAGTTAAAAGGGAGACATTTCTACCTCGTATTCTATCGAAACAGACGCCTCTATCAGTTTCATAAGGTAAATGGTTTCGTTTATAGAAATTATGAAGCAATTGCTAAACTCGTGTAAATTCCGGTTAGACGGTGCAGATAAACAGGCTGATTTGGCCCTACACAGCTCAGTAATGAACCCAAATTGTCAACCCGTTCCCTTTTTCCCATTAATAGGTTCAAATGTCGGTTTTCGTTTGTCAACTTTCAACTCGTATACATGCTTATAAGGCGCATCAAATAGACAATTTGATATGAGCCTACACTGTTAACCATCGCTAAATTATATGAGCTTTCCCGAGAGAAAACCAACAGTATGGCCTCTGCGTAAAGTATCGACCCAAATCAGCCTTAGCATGCCGCGTAGGCTAACACGGACATACACTTTTCCTGTGGATTTTCTGTTTCAGGATGCATAACTCTATCTATACCTTTATCTCCCTGAGACGGAATGAGGCTGATCCGGGTAGATACATTACGCAGAGACCATTGTGTTGGTTTTCTCGTGGTACAGCTCAAATGCTAAATTATATTCCTTTTATTTTATAATTCAGGTTACCGTGAGTCAGCCTTCGCATACGCGTTGTCCTCGGCTGGGGTCACACATCAAGTCTCGAAAGCATGCAGTATGGGGAAACTCAAGTCTTGCGGCTGCGACCTCAGCATGCAGGGAGAGGTTCGAGACCGGTTCGAATGGGGCGGATGCTCGCACAATGTTGACTTCGGTGTCAAGTTTGCGAAGAAGTTTACAACAGCCCGAGAGAGAGCGAGAGATATTCATGCCAGAATTAACTTTCATAACAATCGAGCTGGTCGTCTGGTAAGCGCATTTCGTGATACTATCTTGACCATGTTATGTCTATGTAACAGCAATTACAGTAGAACGGCATTATCATTATCCATTTCTCATTTTGCAATGTTGTTATCAATGTCAACTAAAGCAGTTCTGTGGGCATGTGCTAAATATTTCTAAATTTTAATGTATTACAATTGTTGACATACATATTAACCAAACAGCAATAGTGGTAAACTTCGTGAATGAATTCAGAATAAGAATTATAATTTATTTTCCTGAACTCTTCCCGACAAACAGACGCTTTATGATGCCTATTTGTATCAAAGAGGTTTTCAGCTTCATTCATCATTAAATAGAGCGTTTCCATATTGTTTACTTTTATTTCACAAACTCATCTGTTGTAGAAATGTTGTGTTTGGGAAATGGTCCCGGCTACCTCCTCTTAAAGAAAAGGGCATAACAACATATCTACCTACTCCGTACGCACTAGCTCTTGCCCTCTTTTTTCCAAATCACCGTTATCCTGATGTCGTTCTGTCGCAAAGAACATTATGTTAATTACCATAACTACTTATTTCTAGATGGTGATGAGAAACGTGAAGAAGCAGTGTAAATGTCATGGCATGTCCGGTAGCTGTGAGATCAAAACTTGTTGGAAGGTGTCACCCGATTTCCGGATCGTTGGGGAAAAATTAAAGGAGCGATATAACGTTGCGGCAGAGGTATAACTCAACATATTTAACCTGGTCCTGACCACCGTGCAAACATTTATATTTCTATAATACAAACAGACAGCCATTTATTAATGACGTGTACAAAGTACATTGTCTAAATACTCTAAACCCATTCATATACATACAATATACATGACGGGAAAATACGAACATACATACCTAATTTAGAATTGATAGTTAAATATGAATAAGACATGAACTAAACATTAATAAGACACGAATTAACAATTAATTAAACATTATAATTATATACACGTCTTTATATGCAGGATGAGCAATATTAAAATATGTTACTGTTCTTTAGATACAAAACACTTTAGACACGTGTTACTAATAGCGGAATAAATAATACAATACAGGTTGATTTTTTATCAAACATTACATTATTGCCATGGTAAATTTTAGATTTTTTTTTTATTAAGTAAGTATATTAGAATTGTACAGAATGCAGTTAAAAAAAATGAACACATATGAAATGTATTGTTAAATCATGAAAGGGGTAAATGTGGCATTTATTTTATATGCAAAGTCTTTTGGAATTCAAACTATTTCAAAATAAACTTTTAAACATTCTTAACTACAATTGAACTCTCCGATACGATGCCATGATAGCATTTCTTTTTGAATATTTGGTGTCTTCCAGTAATACGTTTTTATTAAATTCTGTTTATTTATTTTTTATAAAATGGACATTCTAAGAAAAAAGGAATATACATGTATATGATGAGATTAATAATGCACTGTTTTGATTCTGATGACATTTAATATACATCTGCGTAATAATATTTGACTTTCTCTGCTTAACTCTATCCAAAATACAACAAATCTCCGTCATACGACTTCGAAAATATAATGGCAAAAACGTGAAAATCTCTATAAATAAGGGTTTTAGTATTTAATAGAGTTTAAAACAGTTTTTTTTTTCACCTTTTGCCACAATGTTTTCAATTGTCGTCTGGCGTGGATGCGTCATTGTGGGAGAGGGTTTAAACTTAAAGGCCAGGGGCAGTCCCTAATGTATTATAACTTTATCAGAATTACAGTTACTTGTGTGTGGGAGAGGGTTTAAACTTAAAGGCCAGGGGCAGTCCCTAATGTATTATAACTTTATATCAGAATTACAATTACGTGTGTGTGGGAGAGGCTTTAATCTTAAAGGCCAGGGGCAGTCCCTAATGTATTATAACTTTATCAGAATTACAATTACGTGTGTGTGGGAGAGGGTTTAAACTTAAAGGCCAGGGGCAGTCCCTAATGTATTATAACTTTATCAGAATTACAATTACTTCAATTTATTGTTCTAAAGTAGATCCCTAGATTTGAATTGATTGATATATTGATTGATATATTGATTGATATATTGATTGATATTGATTGATATATTGATTGCTATATTGATTGATTTGAGTTTGACGCCGTTCTCAACGACTTTTCAGTCATATCACGGCGGAAAAATCACTTACTCGTGCGCTTCCTGGCTTTCTCACATAAGTACTCCACACTGCATTTTTTCCAAGCACCTGGCTGCTTTTCCACATAGACTTTTAGCCCATTGGATGAGGACAAATGACGCTTGTCATAGTGACTTTTGTCAAACGTCGGAAATAATATTGGCCGAGCTATGGTTCAAACGCACAATCCCTGGATTGAAAGCTTGCGTCGCTACCGACTGAGCTACCTTGGTTCGGCCCTAGTGTTGAACATTTGTTTTCAAAAGGAGATATCTTTATTGTTATAATTATTATTATTATTTCGATTTGCAGATCAATTTAAGCAACTCGGCAGATAGTCGATCAAAGAGACGAGTCATACGGAAACAGCCGAACCTGGCACTCGTGTACTACGAAAAGTCCCCGAACTTTTGCGATACTAATCCGAACGTCGACTCGCCCGGTACGACTGGACGACTATGCAATAAAACGAGTAATGGCGTGGGAAACTGCGACACATTATGTTGTGGGCGGGGCTATAATACTTTAAAGGTAAAACGGACTGAGAGATGCGACTGCAAATTCCACTGGTGTTGCTATGTGGTGTGCCAGACGTGTACGTACAATGAATGGGTCACTGTATGCAAGTGAGATGCCACGTGACTTGATTTGCAGTCAATGAAAGGGTTAACCGTATGTAAATGAGATGTCAACGTGACTTGATAAGTTATTATAAAATGGACTCTGGCCATCGATTTGGATGTTTGTGTATCAGTGGATCCACACAGCTTGAGCCAGAAACCCATAGGCTACTGCTTGAACAAATATAAAAGGACACGATTGCAACCATATTTGGTTAAGAGAATTATTTTAATAAAAACGATAAATAAAAGCTGTCAGTGTAAATTATGCCGATTCCTAGAGCGTGAAAGAAACCCGTTGACATTTTACAGTGTGCAAAGGGAGGCGCGGTTTTTATATTTAATCCTTAAAATATTTTGGAATTTTACCATTGATCAATAAACCATGAAATGCATTAGTGATACCCATGTCTTTAACATTGAATGAGTGCCGCTCTACGAGAAATCCAACCTTAGAACATGTACGAGAAGGGTGTATACCCAGATCAACACGCGTATCCATACAGCCTGATCTTGCGATGCACTGTTCATCATCATTAAATTTAGTCCTAAAAGGTTTCAAGAATATTCTGTTTAGCACTAAACAGTATCAAATTGGATCTTTTTGTATTGATTGGCCGGCAGTTTGATTGGCCGACAGTTCTTTTTCTTCAGATAGATCCGATATTAGAGTTTTAGCCAAAAAATCCTCATGCTTCACAAACAAACCAACAATGCATCGTTTAAAACTACCCGGATGTCGTGCATCACATGGCTTTTGTGATGCAGGAAACTTATGCGACAATCTAGTTCACCGTACAGAACATATACATGTTTTTGATTGGCTGAAATACTGCATCCTATTTGCATATCGAACGCTAAGGTTGGTTTTCCTAGAGCATCGCTCAGATTTCATTTTCGTGTTAGTGTTCAGTATTTGATATTTTGATGTTTTACCCATTTTCGCCGTGTATTACACCCATTTTTTCTCTGTAGATAAATATTTGTAAATACATGTTTATTTATAACTTTTACTGAATGCATGATTCATATAACAGAATTAACTCTTTGTTCAAAACATCAACTCATTTCATTTCGGGATACTTTTTTTACCGCATAATAATTTGCAAAAAAAAATGTCATTTAGGTAATTTAAAATTACTTGCTTTACTTTGATCCTATAATCAATCACACAGAAAGAAATGCTGTTATGCATTACAGTTGATATCACAATTTGTATTTTTAAACTGAAATCCAGTTATCTGGGATGGAAATGACAGCAAAAAATAAGTTAATTTATGTACAACATTTACGATTTTTAAATTGCCCCCAGAAACTTTGAAAAATTTATTCAATAAATTGGAAAATCTGTAAAGATAAATGTTTACTTTTAATAGAGTTAAAACATTGTAAGAAAGGAAGAAATTGCTCAAAACGAACAATTTCTTCCTTGTCTTATCCACAGTAGTCCGCTACATATGCGTCGAAATGTGTATAAAAGCGGAAAAGGTTAAAACGATTACAGCGAGGATAATCAGCCAAGGGTTCGTGGGATCGAACCATTTATTTTTCCGATGATGGATGCCAAATAACAAAGAGACACGTATTTGACAGAAACATTTTTAAAGTCATGCATTTGAACTGAGGGTCTTGACATTTATTTGATGACAAGTGTAGATTAATTACGAGCACTGTTGTTCTCTCTTTCTTTGGTCCGATATAGCACTATTTGTCGATCAATTCCTGAAAAACAATAATCTATAAATGATTGTCGAAAGGTGTAATTTCAGATTTGGGTGCGAGGGTGCGCATGTTTCCATTCAACGTTCCTTTTTGAATTACCCAAATTCTAGGAAAAACGAGTCAGTGGCGACGTAGGTTGTCAACCCAGAGTTTATTTCCCACCCAAGCTCAGACTTTACTCTTTCTGACGTTCAACACTTTACCTCATACAACAATTCTGCAGCAGACGACTTTGAACATTTTTTGTCAAAAAATAGAAAATCTCTTTAATTTAATGGATAACCTATGACTACACCTGGAAAACATTGTGGCAAAAGGAGAAACTGCCCGTTTTGTGCAATTTCTTCTTTTGCCACTATGTTTTCAAAGCCGTCTGCCGCAGAGGCGTCAGAAAGCTTCTATATGAGAGAAAGGGTTAACAAGAGACTATGAGACAAGCGTCATACGTCCTAAAAAGTAAAACTAAAAATATATGTGTACACACACATGTTATCCGCGCATTGCTAGTCGAAACTGAAGCTTTCCTAATGTTGACAAGCAATTATTATGGTTGCCTACACAAAGACCTGTATTTCTCTAAAATATATACATACACACAATGATATGAAAATAGAATGTTGATTTTATTGGGGGTTTACGCCGTTTTCAACATTATAGTTCAATTATAATATGGCAAAATATCATTTATCCATCATCTCTGGAAAAACAAAAAGTGCTAGGCTAGGAATTGTGCCTTGCACAAGGACACTCCATCACGAACCTCGTGTCTGGGGATCGAAGCTATGGACGCCCGGTTTTTAAATCCGTTAATTCGGTAAATGTGGGATCCTAAAACTCAGAGAATAGAATGTCAGAAATTCTTGCTTGTAATTGCGTACACAAGGATAGACTGTTCGCTGATTAGTGTACGTAAAAATAAGATGTTTAGAATATGTGAAATAAAAAGAAATGATTAGAGGAATGTGTTTACTTATTGTTTTGTGGTGTCCCCTATTCCAATTGATATTGATATCGCATCTATGGTGTAGTGGAAGAGCGTGTGCGGGAAGTCGGTGTTTCTATACCTGACCGGGTAATACCAACAACCTAAATATGGTAGTAACGAATGACCGGCTGATGTCACGATAAATAGATCTGTATTTACCGAGGAAACACCATAGATGAAACATTGTTTAAAGCGGGAAAACAATTGTCATGGCATCTATTGACAAGATTTTACATCGTTAAAATCAGGAATGTAATCAGATTGTCTTAGGTGCCCGATGAATACTAGCCGAATGCACCAATAATATAACAGCTTTAGACAAACACACCGCGTGGTCGGCGAATACTAGCTGAATGCACTAATCATATTATATATTTCAACTAACACACCGAGTGCACGGCGAAAGCTAGCCGAATGCACCAATCAAATTATAGCTTTTAACCAACACACCGAGTGCACGGCGAATGCCAGCCGAATACACCAATCAAATTATAGCTTTCAACCAACACACCGAGTGCAGGGCGAATGCTAGCCGAATACACCAATCAAATTATAGCTTTCAACCAACACACCGAGTGCACGGCGAATGCTAGCCGAATGCAACAATCATATAACAGCTTTCAACCAACACACCGAGTGCTCGGCGAATACTAGCCGAATACACCAGTTAAATTACAGCTTTAAACTAACACACGAGAGTGTTCGGTTTGATCGGCTAGTCTGAATACATTATATGGGCATATTCGTATTGTCCTTACAGACAAATCAATCTGACATATCCTAGGCGAATCAACCAATCAAATTACAGCTTGTAAGTAGCCCGAGTGCTCGGAAGGATGGGTAAATATGGATCCCTTTCTTCCAGGTTCGATAACTATAAAAGTGTAATCTATGCTCAGAATAAGTGAGCAATTCTGATTGGTCAGAAGCAAATTCAACCTCCGAATTGACTAACCAAAAAACCTTTTTCGTTTTTGGAGCATGAAGTTCATTTCTAAGCACTAAGAACGTTTTCAGAGTTTTAGAGTTTCAGACCCTGGTCTCAGTCTATGTTAGGTGAAGTCAATTAATGTTCCTGTCTAAAAAGATAGCATATCTAGCATAAACATATGAGCAATTTCTCCTTTTGCTACAACGTTTTCATTTTGTTCTGCAGAGACGTTAGAAAGCGTGTGAGCAGGAGTTAAATTCAGGACTGACACTAGTTTAGTTTAAAACTTAATTATTTTACATCGATTGCGAAACAAGCATTCAGCATAATAATTCTAATCACGCTCATGTCGATTACATTAACCCTCTACCTCATATAGACGCTTTATGACGCCTCAAAACGAGCAATTTCTCCTTTTGCCACAAAGTTTTCCACTTTTAGTCATAGGTTATCCATTCAATTATAGAGATTTTCTACCTTTTGACAAAATACGTTCAAAGTCGTCTGCTGCAGAATTGTCATTTGAGGGTAAGGGTTCAAGGTTTGTAAAAATATTTGTTTTCCATACCAGAAGAAGCATGTTTAATTTGTCTATTATCAGGTTGTTCATATCGACTACAATGTGTGCTTTGAGAAGGGTAAAGGATTAAGGGTACCAGAGAGGGTACCCTTTAGGCTTACACAAAACACTGAAACTGCTCTAGGCATAACTGGCATAGAGGTAAGTTACTTTAACCCATTACTTTAATACATGGCTTTTCATAGGTTGTATACTTTACAATCATCAGATGAACAATTTCACAAATATGGAAAACAGAAATAATTATAGTGATAAAGAGTTGAAAATATTGCAATAAAAGGTGAAATTACTTGTTTTGAGAAATTTCACCTTTTATTGCAATGTTTTCAAAAGTTGTCTGTGTGAAGTAATGGGTTAATAAATATTGATATCTTCCATTTTGAAAAAATGTCTATTTACCTACATAAAGCTGCATTTTGCTTAACCCTTACCCACATACAACAAAACTTCAGCAGATGACTGCAAAAATGTAGGCACAAATAGGGGAAATCTTTATAATTGAAAGATATCTTTATTATTGTACAGAGTTTAAAACAGTGTTACTGATTCATTTAATAAGAAGGCATTTTGATTTCCATAATGCATAGCCTCATTTCTTTACACAGGAATAACCAGTCTTCTGTTTGTTTTGTTTGATATCTGTTTCTAAAATATTTATCCATTTTTTACAGGGAACCTTTAGAAATGCCAGTGAACATGTGATGAAAACTATGCGTAAAGGTCGTGAAACACTCTTGACCTTGTTGGAAGCCTTTGTGTATGATCCTCTTGTAGACTGGACAACTGGGAATGAAGGCGGATACCCTGGAGCTTTCTATGGTGGAGGTGTTGGTAACGGCTCAGCAGCATCCGAGGGTAAACATGCCAAAGTACAGATGGAGAAAGAAATCACTACTAGCATGTTTTCTATACGCATAGCAGAGATGAAAGTACATTGGATGAAGAATAGGTAAGATATGTTTTAGTATTGCTCCGCCATTTGTCTGTCTGTCACTCTTTCACTTACTGACATATTGGCAGGTGACTTTTGTTTTGATTTGTTGTCTCATGGGTTATTTTGTCTTCTAAGTTTATATATATTTATATTTTTGTTATAATTCTTACTACAGTAGCTTATCATTTATATTCCTGATAGTCTGAAAGTAATGTATGAGTTTATGATGTAACATGCATAAGTTAAAAAGAGTAAAGATTAAAATTGCATAATTAAATGCAGATTTCTCTTTGTTTATAGTATAAGAAGAAAATTGACAACAAAATATATAAAGAATTTTGGTTATATAATTATGCTGTGCTCAAAAAGGTTCTTTTGTACTTCTACACATGAAAATTAAGTTGTTATATCTATAAACAGGGAGGAGGTGCTAGTTGTGGTTCCAAAAATCAAGATGGATCTAGACAAACATCAGGATAAAATAGGAGAGTATACAGACTGTATGTCATCTGGTGAGAGACTGAAAGAGCTGAAGGATGTAGTGGTGAATGCTCAGTCTAATTCTTCCAGCTCTCTTTTCAATCTGGATGGAAGGTAAGTTTACCTAGTTTACATGCTCATCACTGTTCTATGCTCACTGTAGCAAGGGCTTGGTGTAAGATTTTCATTCAGTGATAACAAGGGCTATGAAGCCAGGGGTCATTGGTGCCAATCCTGGCTGGACTTTGCATTCTTTCTTATCTTTCTGGGCTAAATAATCTACTTGGTGTACTGGTACATGGAAGCCAGGTGAAACGTAATAGGCTTTCTTGATATAACTGAAATATCATTAAAAATGGCGTTTAATTTCAATTAATCATTCATTTTGTGCATGCATCTTTTTTAACAAGGAGTAGCATGGAAACACCTGTTCTCAAACCTCTTAATATTTATCAGGGCTCCTGGGAATACTTATAAATTCATGTCAAAAACCAACAATACTAACGACAAAATTCAACAGTTTATTTGTAATTAAACAAAGCACCGGTTAACATAAAATATATTACGTAAAATGTGTTTTTTGAAATATATAAATAGTCCTTGAACTAAAGGTTTGAGAACAAGGACCTGTACAATAATCAATTTATTATAGTAATAAATTTGCTGCCTGTTTAGGGCGTTAATTACTGTTTTTTATGTCCGTTCTGTTAAATGGTATAACCTTTTCCTGTTTATAGTAAGTGTTTCAAAAATATATCCAAACTTTTTTTATTATTTTTCTTCTAAAGGTATAAAGAATATTTAGGTTTAAAGAATACCCAGGATTCTGTAAACAAGCTTGTGGAGGAAAGGATTAATGAATGTATCAACTGGCAACAGATACACATGGTAAATATCTTTTGACATTTGCCACCATTATGATGGATCAACCTTTGCATTACCGCAGATTGACTTGGCTGACGCTGTTTGCCAACAAGTCACTGAAGGTTTTAATAACTTTCTGGAAAACAGTGTGCCTTTGGATTAGATAGCATAGACATTTTCTAGCTCGCCTGTTTCAAATAAAGAAAGTCTGGCTATTGTGATACCCTTGGCGTCACAAAACCGTTGTCGATGTTAAGTCACATAACTCTAGCTTAAATAATTATTCAGTAATGCTCCCTTTGTGGACTTAAAAAAACAGATAAGCGTTGGCATTAGCTTCTTGGCACTTTTGTTTACTTGTCATGGATATACTAAGGTACGATTTCAACAAACACAGCTGAATTTTTAATTCTGGTTGGAATTGTTCAAATGTTTGTCTATTTAACAGATTTGTTTTCAATTTATTTGTCGTCTCAGCCATGAAGTAAATTACATTGGAATTATAGTTTCTAACAGATGATTCCACTTAGGAAGCTCATAATAGAATATTAAAATGTGTATGAGCTGCCTATGAATACAAAAAGGGTTTTGTTTCACATGAGAACAGTTAAGACTCAGTAAAGCCCTAAAATGCTTTCACTGTTTGTATAGATGTGAAACAGCCTTAGATGTAACTCCTGGCAAAAATTATAGAAATATAGCTCTATTTGTTTGTATACCAACAGTTGAATGTGATGACTAAATTTGAATGCAACTAGGCACTTTTTTAATCCGACACAGCTTATACAGTCAAACTTGTGTGAGCGGTCACAGGCGTTAAACGGTCACTTTGAAACCCTCCCAACCAATTTTACACTATAAACTGCCTTGATCAGCGGTCCTCTTTTGTTCCGCGGCCACACTAATTGGTCGAGATTAACTGTAATCCTTTTGTGTATAACTGGCAGCCAACACACGACCCAGATTTGTCAGTTGTTAAATTATAGATTTTTCATAGGTAATAAAACATACTGTGACAAACACATTATCAAATATTTTCATACGCGGAAGCTGTTTGTAAACATGTTAGATGTAGGATACCGAAATCAGCTGATGTGTGCCGAATGATAGTTGCATGATTCATCAACAAAAAGTTGCGATTTTGGTCTTTACTGTTTATATTTACGATGTCGGACAAAATTGAAAAAGAGTTTTATGAGCGTTTTAGACCGAAAGACAGTACATTTATATATTAAAATGAAAGTTAATGTCCACTTTGAAATCCCAAATCATTTTATAGTTCCATTTTAAATCTTAAGATTATCGAAAAATGACAAAGAGACAGATATTCTGACACTATTTTTTTCCGGATAATTTATTCGCCGAATTAATGTAATATTACGTCAATTAAAAAAACTTGAACAAATGCAACCAAATCTTGAAATTTGTGATCAGCAGCCAGTTTTATCATGTCCCATGGGTGGCTCCTGATCGCAAGTTTGGCAGTACATATGACATCATACCTATATCACTCACAGTGTGGGTGATATGGATTATATCTCACTGATAGAACTCCGTATCTCATTGTATTTATCATTAAATATAACTTTGTTTGAACGTATTCTTGTTACGCAATTAACATTACTTTTGTATCATTCCAGGTACGGGTACGTTCGGCCGAGTGGTGTTGGTCCGAAATAAAGAGTCAAGGGAATACTGTGCGCTCAAGGTCATGGCAATCACGGAGGTTATACGGTTAAAACAGATCGAACACGTGAAAAACGAAAAAGAAATCCTCTCAACTATATCACATCCTTTTATAGTCAATTTGTGAGTACCTCGAAATCTATAGATATTCGATGGTTTCATGCAAAATGGTTGTAAATACATCTCGAATAAGATGTAGTTACAACTGTTTTGCTATGAAGCCCTTGAATATACATCATCCTTGCTCTGTGTTATGAAACTCTATCTGCTGCAGCAGTGGATTAGTTTATCCCAGATACAGCAATTCTGCAGCAGACAACTTTGAAAACATCCAGACAAAAATATTGAATATCTCTATAAATAAAAGTATAATTGGTTGAAAACATTGTGGCAAAGGCGAAATTGCTCTTAATTAACAGCAATTCATTCTTTTGCCACAATGTTTTCAAAAGTCGTCTTCTGCAGAAGCATCAGAAAGCGTCTGTTTGGGGGAAAGAGTCCAGTTTTTAGCTCGCCTGAGCTTTGCTCAAGGTGAGTTATTGTGATCGCCCTTTGTCCGGCATCTGTCGTCCGTCGTGCCTCATCCGTCGTCCGTAGTGCGTCATCCGTCAACCTTTTCTCCTCAGTAACCAGTGGGTCAATTGAGATGAAACTTCACAGAAAGCATC
>JAUELF010230042.1:0-13653 GCA_031471495.1 Clinocardium nuttallii
CTCTCTCTCTCTCTCTCTCTCTCTCTCTCTCTCTCTCTCTCTCTCTCTCTCTCTCTCTCTCTCTCTCTCTCTCCAATACACGCACTCACACTATCTCTCATGCACATACACACTCTCGTTCACACTCAATCTCTCTCTCTCTCCCATACTCTCTCACACACACATACATACACTCTCTTTCAAACTCACTCTCTCTCTCTCATACTCTCCATCACGCTATCTTACCCAATCACTCTCTCTAACACTCACTCTCATACACATAATCAAACTCTCTTTCACACTCATTCTCTCTCTCGCATACTCTATCATTCTCACACTCACTCTCATACACGCATCAACAATCTCTCTAACACTCATTCCCATACACGGTTGGAAGGCTGTTAACCTTAAATTCGTATGAACCAATGTGATTTAAATTAACAGGGTATCAAGGTTGAAATGAATTGGAAATTAGAATGGGTTATGATGAATAATGTAATAACTACTTCGGAATTTGAACGTGTTATTCTGAAAGCTACTTAAATACACACATTGATTACTAGAGCATTCAGCGTTCGAACTTTTATATAAAATGTTGGCCCACTTGCCTGTGTACTTTTACTATACCCTCCCCACATACAGACGCTTACGACACATCTGCAGCAAACGAATTTTAAAAAAACAATTTGACGAAAAGCGAAATTGCTCAAAACGAGCAGTTTTTCCCTTTGCCACAATGTGTTCAATGTATTTCAGTAATAATACCTGATCTGGCTCCACACTGTTCGCGAATTAGTCTTAGAAAGATTCAAGAAACTCCTGAAAAGCAGTTTTAGCTTGAATGTACAGTAAGGTATTTTCAACTCAAAAATAATGCCGTTAAGTTAAAAAAAATTGAAATACTCCGGGGGCCAAACAAACTCAAAGTGAGGCAAACATTTCGCTATTCGTATTACATGCACATTCCGAACTCTACACGGCAGCTGCGAATTACTGGTAAAATAGTCCGCCATTTCGTTTTCTAACATCAAGCGGTTAAATCACGAAATCGGTAAAACAAAATAACATAAATATTACGCAACCCCCTATGCTTTTTGTATGAATAAGGTATATAAGCATTCGGATAACATAAAATCGGACACCGATTTTTGATTCGAAAAACGAATATTCGAATATATTCGAATAAGTAAAACGTATATTCGAATATCCTTTTCAGTATTCGTTCCCATCCTTATATTTAACAATTAAATATATGGAAAGTTGAGTGTCAGCATTCTCTCTCTCTCTCTCTCTCTCTTTCTCTGATATGGCGGGGTCAACTATTTACGTCTAATGTAAGTTATATTTAAAAAAGGTCAAACGTTTAATTAATGGTTCAATTGCATGTCATAAAGCGTGTATATGAGGGAAAGGGTAAATCAAATTAACCAGTATGCAAACGAATTGATGCAAACTGTATCGCTCCATTGGGTTTTAATAGTATACTTGTTGTTTGAATATGTATTTACTTACATTTTTAAAATACCTGGGACACGCAAGCTGTGTTCCATAGTAAACACAACGTAAACGCGTTTAAGCTATGCCTATCTGTTATGAATGAAAACCGGTAGAACACGGTTTGGATAACCGACAACTGCACGCTTTTTTGACGAAACCTATATAGGTTTTGCGTTTTGAGTTTTGAGTTTTGTGACTATGGAACACAGGGCTGTATAAGTTTGTACTCAAAGCAATAACATGAGACAACAGTACGTTACATTACATACACAATATTCGATGTTTAACTGATGTAAAACAATGAACATGATGTGTAAGGTTGACTAACATTCGTGCATAATGTATATGCTTTATGAGCTCTAAATATGAATCGTCCTAGCCGGAATAGCTCAGTCGGTAATGACGAGGACTTTCTATAAAGGGGTCGTCGATTCGAACCTCGGCTCGGCCCATCATTCTTTACGATGATTGATAAAAGTCAAATTGATTCGTCTTCCACCATTGAGCTAAATTGTCAATGTTGTGAGAAGGTCGTGTGGCACGCTGTTGTGATTAATCAAGAAAAAAACTTTTGGGTTAATTTGCCGCCGTGATATAACTGGAATAACATTAAAACTGCAATAAATCAATCATTTTAGTTAACCTTTTCTCACATGCACCAAATCTGCAGCAATGGACTTAAAAAATGGTGACAAAAACCTGGAAAATCTCCATGAAATATAGCTTAGTTTTAAAAAAAAAAGTGAAACCATTGTTGCCAAATGGGAAATTGCTCATTTGGCAACAATGTTTTCAAAAGTCGTCTGCTGCTATTGCGTCCAAATGCGTCTGCAGGTGGGAAAGGGTTTAACGCTATGTCTACTGGCGAATAGTGGTTTTAATATCTCTCCGATATTCCGATAAGAAATAATCTAAGCGTAAGGCTTGAGAACAAGTGTGCACTCTACGCAAACGCATCAAGACCCGACATCGCACGACGGAGTTCATAATTATGTTTTGACACACCTTTTTTCTTTTATACATATATTGGTTGTTTTGGGTTGCTTCTTTAAATCGGTGTTTAACTCCTTTTTCACAGAATGTAAGTTATTTCACGACACTAGCATACTTATCCCTGACCTCTGTGTAAATAAACAAACTATAGGTTAGGAAAATATGCCTTTACCCAAGGACACTTTACCCTAACGTGATGCTCTCAGATAGTTTAAACACCGCCATCCCCTTTAATCGTATTAGTTAATCACGTGTTCGGGTTTTCCTTCACATACATGCAACATCTATATTTGTTTTCACAGGTGATTGACCATCCGGCTGATGACATGTAAGTAAATTTTAATATTACAATGAGTGTTCTGGATACTTGAGTTTGTTTTGTGTTTTACGCCGCTTACAACAACGTTCTGTAATGACAAGGCGTTTTTAATTTACCAGTACTACTGGTCAAATACACCCTTTCATTTGGCACGAATCACAACCTGGTGATTACATGTAAGTTAATATACTTGAATAATTGAATGTGTATACTAGATATACTAGATATAAACAATTGTTTGTTTTCTTATTTTGTTGGCTTTGTATTGTGTTTTAGGCCGCTTTCAACAATCTTGTGAACTGTCACGACAGGTACTACTGGTTAATGTATACTGACATCAGATAGTCTACCGTAATGCCAAACTAACACGATTAGGTGAACTTATCGCCGTGATATAATTGAAAAGCTGCTTAATCGCCATTAAACTGTAAATTATCAATGTTTTAATTTGAATTCATTTATATTCCGTACTCCAATAAACTGTCCAAGCTTTGTGTACTTGTGTATTGGATAAGTATATCGATTTGAGAAGATTTATTTATTGTAGACTCATGACTTCATTTTTCGGCCGACTTCATTCTAGTTTAGTTTACACATCTGTTATTACCAAAATACCATGTACTATTTACAAACATACATATTTATACATAGTTTAACAATTACATAAAGGCAAAAAGGTCTGGCCATAAGTTTTCTTCAATATCACAATAAATGTATATGTTTTAGCTTTTTTTGCTTTTGAAGACATTATTTCGGTTCCTGTTTTGAAATGTTTTACATGAAAATGATTAAAATAATTTATTAGCAATTAAACATTAATGACAGAAAATAACCATAAAACAACAACACACAGATAATTATAAATATAAAAAAAAATAATCTGGAATCAAATTTCTATTTGAAAACATCAACGCTTCGGTCTTGTTCGGACTAAATGTTATTAAAGTCATGCGCAGGTAAATACCGGGGATGTGTCGGACCTGCCCGGATAACACCGGTTCTTGATATTTCTCTCGGTGTCTCCCGGTTGTGTTAAACATTTTAAAGCATCCGCGACGGTCTGCCGGATCGCGCCGGATCAACACGGTTCATCACGGATCACTCCGATTTGCTACGGTGCCACGATGGTTGTCTTCCCGGTTTGACACGGTTTCTCCCGGAACACCATCAGGGACGTACCGGGCGCCACTCCGGAACAGTGAGAACTAGGCTTTACCATCTCTTTGCCCAATCAGAAAGTCATGGTTTAAGATTCCATCAATATCATCGATAGAATCGGCAGAACAAGCAACAGAGGTATCATCCGCAAATAGTCTAGATACATCCATACACTAACAGAGGACAAATAACAGAGTCTTACATACACTAACAGAGGATCAGGAACAGATTCCTTGGGTGCACCAGCATTTATTGACCTTGACATTGACGTCCGTGTGCCTAAGGGTTAAGCAGACTGTCAACATATCATTTAATTTACATGATTACAGCCTGATTAACCCTTTATCACATAGACAAAATATACAGCAGATGATTTGAAAATGTCCCGGGCAATGAATTGGTAAATCTGTATTAATAAAACTTAAAGTATTGAAATGTGAGGAAATCATTGAGGAAACTGTTGACATTGCTCATATCATCCGTCTGTTGAAGAATACACAACATGTGTCTGTAGTGTAGAAAAGGTAAAATAGTTCCTGTAGCAAAACTATTAAATTTGTGTAAAAAAAGAAATTGCTCTTTTTCATTGATTGCTTGATTTCCCACAATATTTTCAAAATTCGTCTATAACACTAACCATTTTCCGTTGGCAGAGGTATGTTTATGCGTTTGCAGCAGACTGCATTTGAAAACAACGGGAAACAAGAGGGCAATGATACCTTGGATTGCTCACCTGAGAATGTGTTATTTAAGACTTAATAAGAGAAGCCATGTTTTTAACGGGTTATATCATCTGTAATGACAAGGCGGTTTTCAACACTCTTAGTAAAGGGTCATCAAAGGAACATTTGAAAAAAGTGTGGTCTCTAGAATGTTTGCTCAATATTGGCCTAGTGACCTAGTGATTGACCGGGCCATATTCAAACTAAGCTTAGATATCATCAAGATAAACATTAGGTGGTAAAGTTTCGAAGCAAAAGTTAAAAACACGGCTTCCAGAGTATTGACAAGATTTTCCTTCAATTTGGCCAAGTGACCTAATTTTTGACTCAACATGACTAATGTTTAAATTTGGCCTCAATATCACCAAGACAAACTTTCTGACACAGTGTCAAGCTGCTCAAGTAAATCATGCGGTCTCTATAGTGTTTACAAGATTGTTTATACAATTTGGCTTAGTGACCTGGTTTTTTACCTGACCTGACCCATATTCAGCTTAGCCTAGATATAATACAGGCAAATATTTTGACAAAACTTCAACATGCTCAAGTAAGCAAGAGGGCCATGATGGCCTTTTATCGCTCACATGATTAAATAGTTTCAATGAGTTTACTCTATACATGTAAGGAAAACAAGCCCTGTCCCTGGCGGCCAAGTTTTTCATCAGATCGGAATAAATTTAACAATCTTTGTAGAGGGTCACTCTACGGGGCGGAGCTTGTTTTCCTTAAATGTGCATTGTAAAATTGCCAAAACTTTAAAAATAATAAATGTTCCTTGAGGCACCCTCTACAAAGATTGTTCAAATATTCCCGGTCCGTTTAAAAATATGGCAGCCTTACGGCTGAGCTTGTTTTCCTAATATGTGCATTTGTTAAAACTTTAAAATCATTTTGTTCAAAAGTGCTAGGCCGATTTAAACATAATTTAAGACAAATGTTTCTAGGGCGGCCTTTTACCAAGGTAGTTCAAAGTAATCCGATCTGTTGAAATTCATGGCCACCAGGGGTCGGGGCTTGTTTTCTTATATGGAAAAAATTGGCATAAAATTTAATACTCCTGGTGGACATGTTTTACAACGGATCTTTATTATTTGAACAGATTTGCTAGAGGGTTACACAAAGAACATTTGTACTAAATTATCTTTAAATCGCGCCAGTAATTTTGAACAAGAAGGTTTTTAAAGTATTAACAATGCACATAAAAGGAAAACAAGCACCGCCCCTGGCGGTCATGTTTTTCAACGGATCAGAAATATTTTAACAAACTTGGTAGAGGGTGCCCTAAGGAAAATTTCGGCAATTTTTCCCTTTTCTGAATCCGCAGCAAACAAAAGTTCTACTTGGAATTAAATTCTTTGAACAACTTTAAAAGGGGACCACCTTAGGACAATTCCTGTGAAATTATTTTGAAATAAGTCTATTGGTTTAGAAGGAGTATTAATTTGTATAAAATTGACTGAAGTACGCACGTACAGACAACTACGACAGCAGACGGTGAGTGATCACGAAAGCTCACATTGCACGTCATGCTTAGGTTAGCTAAAAAGGCGGCTTCCAGTGTTAACTAGATTTTCCTTCAATTTGGCATAGTGACCTAGTTTTTGACCTGACATGACCCATATTCGAACTTGGCCTTGAAATCAACAAGATATACAAACTGATACGTTTAGCAAGTTGTTGACGACAGACACAATGCGATCGCAAAAACAAGAAAACAAGATATTGCTTATCCTGAGCAAACTCTCTTTTTGTTATAATGGTTTCACTCTTTTCAAAAATAAATCTTTCATCGATAGAGTTTTACATATTTTAATTTATATCTATTTAGTTATCTGTTTTAGAATTGTTGTATGTCGGAAAAGATTTAAGAAGCATCTCCTAAACAGTAGTTAACCCTATCATACCTGCAAGTTGATGGCTGTGCAGCAGAGAACATTTGAAATTGTGACGAAAGAGATTTGCTCATTATGAAGAATTAGTACTTTTTACAATGTCCTTTTTAATAAGAAGTCCAGCTAAAAACTATGCTTGAATTGATAATTTATGATGTGGCTTAATTGATTCAATGTATGCCTGTTACTATAAAAACAAGCCATTGTTTAAACACATCAAAGAAGTAATTCAGTGACTTTTTTTCTGTTTTCAATCACAGCTGAACCAGAAGTTCAACTGTGCCAAACAATCATTTTACTCTTATATATAGATGTTATATCAATATTTCAATTGCGAGAAAACGGATAAACCGTTCTCATCCGTATCCAGACGACGGGTAGGGTGTGTATCCAAAGTTGCACCCTTCGAAACAAATGCCTGCTCAGATGACGGTCCTTGGCCAAGCATCTCGCTGTGCTTGCATATGTAGCCCCGCTTCATAGAACTATGATATACCATACTGTACCTAAGCTCATACTTAAAACCGTCCTCTTCCATCAAATGAAGATATACAAGAAACCATTTGTATGCCTTCAATATTAAAATCAGAACAGTTTGATGTAGGAAATGGGTCAGAGGTTCTGGGGCGTAGTCTCGGTAAGATCCGAATACATATTTGTTGTAGAAATTGGATGATCAACAGATTCAATGGGCCGATTTAGACAAGCTGTGCTCTGGTGAATCATCAGCGTCTCCAGGTTCAAACGTTGTCTCCGTAGTTATAACCGAAGTAGGAACATTTGTAGATTGAACAAAACCAAGCGAACTTTTCTGCGATGTGTCTGACGTCTTTTATAATCGCTTGACGTACCTATTTCTGTTCCGCGACATGGTTTGTTGTGAATATTAATATCTGGGCAGTTGATTTGACACGAGCCGAAATCATTAAATTAGGCAGCTAATCATTGGCTGTAAATAAAGTGTTATCCAATCAGAATCGAGGTTTTGATATAAGAGAACGACTCATACCGACTAAAGCCGAAACAACCGAATACAACTGGGGTTGCGCGAATGTCAGAAACGTTTCGATTGTTCGAGCTACCGAATCAGAAAGTATCGTACAGGCACTGTTCTTGAAAATACCTTTTCTTGATAGGTTCAAGGACTGTTTACATATTTCCTAAAACGCATTTTAGGTAATACATTTTATGTTAACCGTTGCAGCGTTTACTTACAAATAAATTGTTGAATTTATTCGTTAGTATTGTTGGTTTTAGACATATATTTTAAGTATTTCCATGAGCCCTGATGAATGTAAAGCGGTTCGAGAACCAGTGTTGCCATGCTACATTCACAAGTTTATGCAAGCGTACATTTCATTCGTTTGTCATGTGAATTTTGTCATTCATTGTTGATTTTTTTTCCGAAAAATTGTGAAAAAGAATGTTTTTTTTCAAATTGTGAAGTAGCCGAAGATCGGCCTCTTATAAATCGTTCATGTCCCTGTTCTCGAACCTTTAGCCCAAGGACTGTGTATATATTTCCAAAAACGCATTATACATAATAAAAGTTATGTGAACCGGTGCTTCGTTTACTTACACATAAATTGTTTGTTTTTTTGTCAGTAATGTTGGTTTTAGACATGAAATTATAAGTAATCCCATGAACCCTGCTAAATGTTAAGAGGTTTGGGATCCGGTGTTTTCATGATTGTAGGTGGATAAATGCGCTGGGGAGATAACATTCTCCTAAGTAGAGTTGTCGTTCCTAACACTCACGAATAGATATGTAAGACAGTTTTAGTTTAGAGGTAATTGTAAATATCGAAGCGATGGGCATTATTGTAAGTCAAACAAAACATCCACCAAATCACTTCTGATCAAAAAGAAAATTATACAGGATAAAGCATTATAAAGACAAACACGTTTCAATAATAAATATGATGCATCATTGAACAAATGCTAACAACGTTCTGATTGTTCTAAGTTTAGCGTAAGTATGATTTATATTAAAAGACAATGTAAAGACGATATGATCTGTCTTAGTTAAGAAAGAAACAGCGCTATTAACGATATTATAGTTTAAGTTATTATTTTTGATAAAACATAACATCTTCAAAAAAAGTTATGATCAACAAATTAATGTAAACAATACTTATATTATGAAGCATTTGAAAAATGTAAACAAAGTTTGACTTCAAGCACTAAAGCTACCTTTCAGAATTATTTTATAAATTAAGATAGCTTGATTCACCAATATTTTTTAAAATGCAGATATATTGACTGATACATAGCACTACTTTTTATATGAGTGTTAAGCAAAGACATCTCGAATTTTGGTTTCCTGCTTTACATTCTGTTTATAACCAGGAGAGCCAATTGTTGTATGCTTTCTCAAAATGCACACCGCTATAGACGGTTCCTTTGGGGTACCGTCCAAAAACGTTTCGTTGTTGTTCTATTTCTGAGTTGTTCCAGATAAAAAAAATAAAAAAAAATATATTAGTTTTCTTTTTTTGTGTATATCTGCACCAGCTTTTAAAGAATGAACTAGGAAATATATATATGGAATAGCTATGCCACCCTTTACGATTGACAGTATTACGTGTTTTATTTTAATTATGTCTTGTTTATTATCCCACAAAAATTCAAAAATCGTTACACTTTTTTAAAGAAATGTTCTAAATGCCTCACTGTTTTCAACGTCGCCTCTTGGAGATTCGTGGTATCTGGGAAAGTGCTAACACATACAATGAGTGCAATTTTGGTAATTATTCCATTTCTTTCTTTTTTCTGATATGTAGATGAAAAAGAGAAACTTAAGCATTGATACAGTTCTACATCACCATTGGTGTGTTTGTCACGCTTATAAACAGTACTGTATCTGTATCACAATTTACTACCAGTACAACAAATTCTACACTGACCAGCACGATTATGACCACTAATCATATAATATTGAGTTCATCAATGTCTACAGTAACCCCAACACCCCACTTGACCAATGGAACAACATGGTTTATCCCCTTGGCAACAGTAACCCCTGACACGCCTCCTGGGTATGTGGGATTTTTGACAGCAGGGCTTGCTATACTTTTATATGGGACCAATTTTGCACCGGTAAAGAAATTTGAAACTGGCGATGGTAAGTCGATTCTTTGTTAACATTTATCGGTTCATCCATTACGTCAAATAGGGTAAACAATACATACTCGACAATTAACTGGTAGCCTTGTAACTCCTCATTGTAATATGGTACATTTACAGACTTCACAAAATCTTTAAAATAAACTGTCAGTCATAAAGCTCATTTTTCAACCAATAATAGCATGGAAATGTGCCGGTCCAAAGGAGTTTTTGTCAATTTGGACTGTTGGACTGATGGAATGGCGACTTTCGAGAAAGACTGCATTTAAATACATCAACAGAATATAATCTGGGCCAAGGCTGAATTATGTTTTGTTACATTTGCAAAAAGAAAGTGATTTGATTCAAAATGGGCCTGTGCATATATAAGCTTGGCAAAGGTTGAATCATGTTTTGTTATGTTTGCAAAAAGAAAGTTATTTGATTAAAAATGGGCCTGTGCACATATTTGATATATGGATTATCACAGTATGATAAAGTTATTATCCAAATGTTTCAAGAGTTATTTTTTTCAGACGTAGTAAATGCTTCTGTGAGTAAAAAGGTTAATTATGCCATGTCAGATGAAGGTATTGATATGATTCTAAAATAAGACTTTTATCATTATATGCAACGAATGTATGAGTGAATGTTTCTATATCATTACAGGAATGTTTTTCCAGTGGATCCTATGTGTTGCAATATGGATGACTGGTCTAGTTGTACAACTGATCAGATCACCCGAATTCTACCCCATATGTTTGGTAGGTGGAGTCCTGTGGGAAACCGGTAAGTTATCGATTGGTATAAGAGAATATAACAATTTGCGACATGTAGACGCTTTCTGACCCCTCTATAACAGACGACTTTTAAAATCATTCTGACAAAATGAGAAATTGCTCAAAGTAATTTATCCTTTTGCTACAGTGTTTTCGATTTATTTCAGTAAGTAAACCTTCATTTATAGTAATTTATTTTGGGTTCTTGTCTAATTTATTTCAATGTTGTATGGTGCAGATTTATTGTATGTGGGAAATGTTTAAACAATATCATAACCACAGTTCACTTATTCATGGTTTATCCCTGGCTAACTATCCAGTACTTAGCTTGGGAGTATGCAATACCCGCCATTTTGAGACTGGTAAAACTTTCATCTATGTGTTGTGTAAATAAATTATTAATTTTTTAGATTTATTGACTTGTTTTCCTGATAAAGTCATGTTTTTGACAACTTTGCAGCATACAACTTAAAGGAGATATTGTTAATAAACATACGTGACGTAGTATCAAGCACAGTATAACAAAGCATGAATTAAGAAATAAATTGTTCTGACAACTGAAAACAACTTAACCTTTTCTTGATGTGATATTCTTAACGTCCTCAACTTTACGAACACTGACAATACAAGTTTGGAAAATAAGGAGAAAACTTAGGATACTGAGTTGACAACTTTGTGGGATTAAGAGAGTGTGTAATTCGGTTTTAGTTCCATATATGTGTGTATGTTTTGATTCAGGAAACATTTGCGTTGTTCCAATTGTGAAGTGTATAGGACTGGGTCTTGGCCTGTGTATATGGGCAATGACTACTCTACTGTCAGGCTGGGCAACAGGAAGGTTAGTTAACACGAAGCGCTGTAACTTGTGTCATCACATATCACAATTAATACATACTTTAATAGAGAGTTACCAGAACGCAGCATGAGACAACAGTTGTTGGCTATGCAGCAGACTACTTTTGATGACATTGTGGTGAAAGAGAAATTACTCATGTTGAACAATTTCTTCATTTTCCACAATATTTTCTCTATTAATTCTTTATCAGATTATTTTCAGATAACTTCCTCAAATAATTTCTCAAAGCAGAACACTAAAATGTCAATTCCGGTGAAAAGTTTAACACATATTTCAATATAATATGAATGTTATATTAACATGCAACAAATATGAAATATCTCAATTTTTTATTTAAATTAAAACATTGTGGATAAAGGAAAATTGCTCATTATGAGCAGTTAATCCTTCTGTCACAATGTTTTTAAATAAAACCTGATCACCAAGTGGGAAAGTGATGGTAAAGTTGCGTTACTTCTGTCCGCCTCTGTTATAATTATGTTCATTCTTATTATGATTCGTATCAAGTTCTGACATCCATCTAAGATATACTGATTCAACCCTTTCCCACACAGAGTAAACCTGCAGCAGACGACTTTGAATACATATTGACAAAACTATGGAAAATCTCTTTATGCTAACGTACAATATTTGATAAAGTTGAAAGGTCTGCTCCATATGCATCAAAATGCGTCTATAGACGGGACATTGTTGACATTGACTTATTCAGTTATGTGTAAACTTAGGACTTCAGCGAGTGACTTTGACTGTACGTTCCAGGTTTGGCCGCGACTCAGAGAACTATTGGTTGAGTGCCGTTTGACAAGGAACACTTACTAGTCTAGCACTGGCTGGTCACTAAGTGATCGTTAATTACATGTTCTGTCTCTTGTGATATATTTGCAATGGCATAGACTGATTTTGGTATTTCCTGGACCCCAATGTTTGATTGGTCCTTTGATGACTTTTGCAGTCCGTTCTTTACAATGTGTCATAGAGGGATGTCATTTGTGTTGTGTCACACGTTCACTTCCTGGCCAATAAACTGTAAAACAAGGGTTCCTTCATATACTCTTGTGTTTTGTAGGTTTGGATGGTTTGGTGTTGATAAGGATACATTGTCCAACTATACCTTGAATGCTATCGGAGTCTCTCTTGCTGTGTTAAGGTATATACATAAAGGATGGTTGATAATGATTAAATAATTCTTTTCTTTTCACGATTGTTTCTATCTCATAAAAAGTGAAAAAAATAATTGGTCTATTTAGTAAATGCTGAATTGTAAACATAGAGGTTTAGGTACATGTATCCGCTTTCGGAGTGGGAGGTCCAAGGTTCGAATTACAGATTGGTTATCCGCCAGCTAGTAAATATATACAATCTATAATAGTTAGATGTTAGTAAAGATGTGTCTAGGACGAACGTGTCTATTAAGTCAAAAATGACTGACTCTCGCAATAGGGGTAGTACTACGTACACTAAGCAAACACTTTCACTGTTATATTGTATTCAGTTGATGATTTCATCTTCGAATTTAATATCAAAAAATTAAAAAGTATAATCTGAAGATAACAATAAAGAGACTAGAGACAAATTAAAACATATATTAAAATAACATCAGCTGGCATTTGCCAGAACAAGTTCTCCTTTTCTCGAAGTGTTTGGTGTACAATCTGCATAATTGTGCCGTCCCGCGTAAAACCAACATTTTGGCCTCTGCGTAATGTATCGACCCAGATCAACCTAAGCATCCCGTGCAGGCTCACCCGGATAGATACTTTTCGCCTTCTGTGAATCTTCTGTTTCAGGAATCATTACTATATACCATTATCCCCCTGAGACGGAATGTGTCCGTCCGGATCGGTCTGCACGGACTGTGTATGCTGATCTTGGTCGAAACATTACACAGAAGCCATAGTGTTGGTTTTGCTCGCGGGACAGCTCATATTGCATAAATTGAGCAAAGTCACAAGAAAAACTAATCTTCTGGAATGTATGACCTGCTTAGATATATGCCAGTCTGCGCTCACTCAGTCTCTGTTCGCTTTTAAGTTGTACAAGTATTTTAGATGCCCGTAGATAATTGTAATTATTTTAAAAACCATTAAAGGTGGGTTTTCAGGTGTCACTATCAAATATTGTAGAAAACGAAGAAATTTCTTAATTCGACCAATTTTCCCATTCTCAAAATGTAATTTCTCTGTAGCTCGCGAGACTGGTTAACTCAATATTATAAACGCTTTATGTTGTAGTTGTTTAAATATATGAAAGCGTCTAGAAGACAGAAGACTGGTTTGCAAAGGACACACGATGTCAGCGTGTACACACGTTATGCAACACGTCTGCACGTTCTAGAGTCAATAAGCAATCAATG
>JAUELF010230053.1:0-13652 GCA_031471495.1 Clinocardium nuttallii
CACATTCCGTCTCAGGGATATAAATGTATAGGGTAATGATTCCTGAAAAGCGAAAATTGTCCGTCCGGGTAAGCCTGCGCGGCACGCTTAGGTCGATCTGGGTCAATACTTTACGACAATGTTGGTTTTCTCCAGGGACAGCGGTGTTATGAAATCTTTGAAAGTGGTAGATCTCTCTTTGGTGCTGTGATGTATCAGTGTCATGATAAATAATACCGGTAAAAATGGTGTATTTCAAACGCCGCGGTTTTTGTTTTGTTCTGTTCTATTATGTTCTATAACTGATGTTTTACCAACACCACGGTTTTTGTTTTGTTCTGTTCTATTATGTTCTATAACTGATGTTCTGTTAAAACGGTGTAACCACCATTAACCCTTTCCCACATACAACAAATATGCAGCAGACGACTTTCAAAATCTCTACTAAATAATATGGAAAATCTCTATATTGCAGGTATAATTACTGAAAAACATTTACATTTGTTTGGCAAAAGGAGAAATTTCTCGTTTTAAGCAAATTCTTCTTTTGTCACAAAGTTTTTAAAAAGTCGTCTGCTGCAGAGTTTGATGCGGGAAAGGGTTAATACAACCAGAATGCATCAGGTAATCATTTAAAGCCATGCCGTGGTGGAATGTACGGGAAGACAATGTAATTCAGCAATACTGTTAAATAAAATTACGTTACCACTTTTGTGGTAATGAAAGGGCTAACGAAGCCGTAAACCGTTATTAAACAGGGCCATTTATTGCATGTTACAGCACAATAAATGCAAATAGAACGCATTTATGGCGACCAAATTCTGCGGCGATGTTACTGCGGTGAACTTTACACAGATTATAAAAAAATATAATTGTGTATGGAATTTCACGTTCTAGGTACTGTGGTACTCAATACACAATAGTTACACAATACCACTAATCTGTTTATTTTTGCGGGCATCCGGATTAAATTGTTAAGTCTAATTCTGCAAAGTAATCAGTTTCGGGTCATTGTATCTTAAATGAGTTCTTTTTGAAATATTGAAGTAGCACTCCCCTTTACTGTTCCCTTCCACGAGAAAACCAACAATATAGACTCTGTGTAACATATCGACCCGGATCAGCCTAAGCATGCCGCACTATTCCGGGCCAACATATTCCGTCTCGAAGGGATAGAAGTATACATTAATGATTCCTGAAACAGAAAATCCACTGGAGGGAAAACGTGTCTGCCCGGTCTACGCCACATGCTTAAGCTGATTCGTGTCGATACTTTACGCAGAGTCCACAATGTTGATTTTCTCGTGGAACGGCTCATGTATATATATATATTTACTTTTAATTTCAGCACTGCTGTATAATTTATGTTCTATGTATACGTACAAGGTCTATGTTTATGTATCATTTATGACCGTTCATTTGTATGTACTGCAGATTTAATTTGTGTTGGCAGATACCTTAACGTTCATTTGTATGTACTGCAGATATAAGTTGTACTGTCAGATACCTCAACAGTACAGTGAACGCTTCCAACCAGAAATTTTCATCTGGACGGCTAGTAGGTACGATTGCGAATGGGAGAAGTTGGACCCGCTTACCTAACAGTCAAGGAACTATTTGAAACAAGAGCTAGACAATTAAAACTCAGATCAGCAGAGGTCAAGATACAGCAAATTTCACAATCTTTATAATTCGTCAATAAAGTTAAAGGAAGCACTCCCCAAAACATGATGATATACGAAAACCAAAGGTGATTGTTTATATTAATAATTACGTGCAGGTTGCTCCAAAACTCTGTTACTAGGTCAAAGGTAATTGTTTGGATTAATAATTACGTGCAGATTGCTCCAAAATATTTTTACTAGGTCAAATGATTTTCAAATCCCGAGTAAACATTAGAGGCTACATTTTTCATCCAATCTTTGTGCAAAATCGGCAGAACAATATTCTCCGTCAAATCCAAGTGAGGTTGAAGACTGTGTCATCTTGGGTATAAGTCGAACACATTTTCAAAATAAGATCCTGACAGGCGCCACAAAAGCCGGCTCTAACGTTGGAAGTAGACATGAGCGGCGTCTTGTTGTACCATGTGTATAAATACAACTGATCATGAAGTCCCATTCGTGTGATGCCACTATGTCCGTACACGATGGGCTAATGGAGTGTGAGGAAGACCTTAACCCTTTCCTACATACAACAAACTTTGAAAGCAAATTTCTAAAAGTTGGAAAAACTCTCTAAAAATGAAAGTATAATCATTGAAAAAAGCTGAAAGGTAAAATTGGTAGTTTTGAGCAATTTATCCTTTTACCACAATGTTTTTATAAGTCGTCTGCTGCAAATGCCTCGGAATGTGTCTGCACGTGAGGTTAAATCACTAGATGCGTACCGTAACAAACAATAGTGTTACATCTGATTTGTTTTGTGCTTTACGCCTATTGCAATAGTATTTCAATCCTTACACGGCATTTTTTCTTCAGATTACCAGTACCGCTGATAAGCTTTTCCTTAATCCAGACCATCAGTCGTAATGAGGTATGAGCGTAAATGACTTGTTATGTATGACTTGACCAGGGATCTAACTCAGGTATCCTGGTATCGAGGCTGACGCTCTAACCACCACAACACCGAGGCGGTTAATACATCCGAACAATTGGACGTGTGCCACATTGATATCGAGTTCAAACGAAGAGTTCACGCTTCTTTCAACGATCTAAAAAACGTGTCTGATTCAGATGGATCAAAAGGCGTCTGTATCAAAAAAAGGATGAACAATTTACTCATGTAGACGACTTTTGAAAACATTGTTGGAAAAAGGAGGAATTGTTCATAAAGGGCAGTTTTTCATTTTATCACAGTCTTTTCAATTATATCAAATACATTAGCCGTCTCGCGAGAAAACCAACATTATGGCATCTGCGTAATGTATCGTCCATATCAGCCTGCGCTGTCCGCGCAGACTGATCTGTACCGACACATTCCGTCTCAGGGGTTTCCTGAAACAGAAACTCCGCAGGAAGCGAAACGTGTATGTTCGGGTAAGCCTGCACGGCATGCTTAGGCTGATTAGAGTCGACACTTTACGCAGATACCACATTGGTGGTTTTCTCGCGACACGACTCAAATATACAGTCTCTTATCGATATCGGCCGGGTTTTGTTCACGATGTCTACGAAGTAGTCTGCTGCAAATTGTGTTGTATGTTGTAAATCAATTAAAACCTTACGTTGATCCTGTTGCACGGTGACGCCTCGTTCCATACGGACCGCTGTACCAGTATACTAGAACATCGGAATAACTCGGGTAAATAGCACACGGTCACGTCTGAAATACATAAACGCCGGCGTCTGAGTAGACATTCAAAACGATGTTACTAAATATAGCATAGCTAGTTAACCCCGCCCCACATATAATAATTATTTGTATGGTGTTTTACGCCGCTTTTAACAAAATAGTTCAGTTATATCAATTGTGTTTTCTTGGTTAGTTACAAGTACTACTGGTCCTCCTGACACCAGCGAGTCAGTCGTAATGCTAACCCCGCTACCATGAGCGCCAATTAGAGCAGCCATTACTACCTTTCCTTTAATAATTAGGTATGACTCAACCAGAGATCGAATCCACGACCTCCTGCACCCACGAGGCCGGACGCGCTACCATTACATCAATGAGGCTACTTCAATACGTAAATCCCGTGAACGTGACAAAATAATTTATGTGATACATCTCTTGCCGAAAACTATCGCGAATTATGAGTTTGTAATGTGCAATTGCATTGACTTCGATAACATGTGCAAAGTTTAAATGAGCCGCCACGCGATAAAACCAATATAATGGTATCTGCGTATTGTAATGCCCATATCAGCCTGCGCAGACTGATCCTACCGACACATTCCGTCTCAGGGAGATAGAGGTATATGATTCTTGAAACAGAAAATCCACAGGAGGCGAACAGTGTCTATCCGGGTAAGCCTGCGCGGCATGCTTAGGCGGATCAGGGTTGACACTTACGCATATTCAATAATGCTGGTTTTCTCGCGAGACGGCTCATATACACCAACGTTTCAGTAGTCACGTAGTTACGTAGTTACTAAAGACCACTCATCGCCCTTAGAAGACACTTTGATAAGTGGTTTGTTTATATAATTTTCTAACGGGTATCTAATTAGCATATTAATGCTATTCATTACGTTAAAGGGTGATAGTTACGGAATGAACCGTATCCTTGTTGGGTAGTGTCCATCCGTAGGCATGTCTGTCTGCCCGTCCCCCCGTCACGCTTTCATCATGTTAATAAAGTCATCTTAATTCAATACCTGTGCACTTTTTTCACTCGTAATAGATCATTGGAATTTACAATTCGTACAATTTGTATTATGAAGTAACATGGTTAATTAGTGGTAAGTGATGCATGTTTAATGAAATATCGATCACATGTTAGATTCTTGTGTGTTTGTGCATGCCTTTGTTGGATAAAATGATGGGGAATTCGTCACGCAGTCTGCGCGTCCTATCTGATCAGATCTCTCAGACTAAACAAAAAAAATAAAGATCAAAGAAACAGACGTCCTGGACAGAAAGTGATTACTCAATTTTAAAACCAGTGAGGAAAATTTCTACAACAAAGGGCATTTAAACCTTTCCCAGATACAATACATCTTCAGCAAACGACTTTGAAAACCAACCTCAACAATATGTAAAATATCCTTAAATGAACATTTTATTATTGGACAATAAAAACAATATGGCAAATGGAGAAAATTCTCATTATGAGCGATTTCGCCATTTGTCACAATGTTTTAAAAATGCGTCTACTGCAGAATCGCCAGAAAGTGTCTTTTTGTGGGTAAGGGATGAAACAACTCGCCGAAGAAATGTCTTGATATAATTTAGATGGAACGTTTGTGTCCATGCAACAGTCAATGTTTCACCTCAAGGTCAGTAATTTACCTCGAATTATGTGTCAGAATGCTTTAATATCTAGGAGATGTAGTTGTAATGCGTCCACCTCTGATGCTGGACCTCGCGGGTTCAATACCTAAGCAGGCTAAACACCGATATGAGTGGCTTACATTTCATTGGCGCTAATGATTGTCAGGTTAGCTATAGTCCACCAATATGCTAACAGACTGTGTGGAAAAGCAGCCAGTTGCTTACAGAGACTGGTGTAATTCAGATGGATCGTTTGTTTCCATACGACAGTCTATGTTTCCACCCAAAGGCAGTTACTTACAAATAATTATTTGTCAGAATGCTTCAATATCTAGGTGATGTAGTGGTAATGCGTCCACCACCGGTGCTGGACCTCGCGGGTTCAATATCTAGGTGATGTAGTGGTAATGCGTCCACCACCGGTGCTGGACCTCGCGGGTTCAATATCAAGGTGATACAGTGGTAATGCGTCCACCTCTGCTACTGGAGGTCATGGATTCAATACATAGGCGGGCACAACACATATTTAAAACCCGATATGAATGGCGTTCATCTGCTTGGCGCTAACGATTGCCAGGTTAACTTTAGTCCACACATATGCTAACAGACAATGTGGAAAAGCAGCCAGTTGCTTGAAAAGAGCATGTAGTACTGATGTGAAACACATGAGTGGTTGAATTGGTCGGGCTATTACTAAACTGATAACATTGATGCAAGTGGTTTTGTATTTTGCTTGTTCATATTGAGCCGTCCCTCGAGAAAACCAACATTATGGTGGGGTGGGGGAGGTAGATGTATTGAGTGAAGCAGAAAATCCACAGGAGGCGAAACGTGTCTTTCGCGGGACGGCTCACATGGTGTTGTTCGCCGACATGTGCTTTATCTAGGGAGACACAACAATATCCCCCTTGTTGCCAGATACGACTTTTTTGTCCTAAACGTTTTATCTAGAGAGACACAACAATATCCCCCTTGTTGCCACATACGACCTTTTGGTCATAAACTCTTTATCTAGAGAGACACAACAATATCCCCCTTGTTGCCAGATACGACCTTTTTGTCCTAAACTCTTTCCCACATACTACACATCTTCAGTTGACGAATCTAGGCTCAAATATGGAAAATCTCTAAAAGTAAAACTTAAATTAGTCCAAATGTGTTTTGGCCTAAAGGGTAAATTGATCATATTGAGCAATTTCTCATTTTGTCGCAATGTTTTCAAGACGCGTTTTGGTTTATAAAATTTAGAAAATACCTTTCGGGTGTTTATATGTCAACGATAGCGATCCTTTACTGGTAGAGCCATCTGCTGGTCTGAAAATAATGAAGAAAATATTAATCTCACTGCAACTGTCGTTTATTATCTATCACATGTTGACGCATGTTGACGCATCTTCACCAGATATCTGCATTGTCTCTTTATGTCATAATATTTTCAACTCTTTTCTAAAATTGAGCCGTCCCGCGAGTAAACCAACATTGTGGACTCGGCTCAACCTAAGTATGCCGGCGGCACCCTGTCAAACACTGTTCGCCTCCTGTGGATTTTCTGTTTCAGGAATGATTACTCTATACCTCTATCCACCTGACAGAGCAGACTATTCTGGGTCGATCCATTACGCAGAGTCCATACTATTGGTTTTCTCGCGGGACGGCTCAATTATATTTTCATTGATACAGTGAAAAATAACTAATTGTTTTGCCTAGATGTTTTTTAAGGCATGTTTGGTTGTTGACGCCGCGTGGAAGCGCGGCATCAGTATTGGATTGGTTTTAGTTTTGTACGATGGAGTGACGTAATCGAAAAGGGAGCAACTAACAAATAGTATTGTAAAGAAAAACTATGTAATATGTTTGAAAACACAACCTTTATGAATGAAAAATTGTCTTAACTGATTTAAAAATCAACAAGGTACAACATATGTACATCTTTTACCGTTATTACAAAACTTTAGACACATTAAATTTGTATGTAATAACTGTTCCCTAACTTCCTAGGCTACGCTTTTCTTATAAGTTGGTTTACGGCGTGTACTAGGCTACACTTTTTAATTGTTTGTTTAACTGTTCATCAACGCTCAGAAAAAGTTTCGGGGCATGTTATTTCCTATTTATTTGTGTTGTATTTCAAAACAACGTTCCTCCGCATACAGTTGTTCATTCAGATCATTGTTGTCTTGCTATATATTGACTATACATGTGATTTCTTTTCTTTTAATTTTATAAATGCTCAATTATGATAATAAATATCTTTAAACATGTTAAAATTATTTAGCCTTTTTTGTTTATATACTCCCGTTTTTGTTATCATTCTTCTGCCTAACTGGAAGGAAAATATACTTTACTAAATTTACATACTGACTATCACATAGATCGTATCATATAAAATGTTTAATCCCTACGTTAAAATGGACCCTTTTTCTCTTGATAACATTGTATAATAGACTATAGTAGTCAGGTGAGCAATAAAGGCACATCTTGGCCTTATTGTTTAAAATAAAGATACATTTGGCCATTTTGTTCAAAATATATACATCCTGTCCGTTTGCATAGGTTATTTAAATGTACTGAACTGCAATCTGCTTCCCTTTAAGTCATGATTCTTAATCATGCGCGGCGTCTTTAATGCTTAGCATCAAAATTCGTCTTGTTGTTATTTGAAACGGTTTACTTCACTGGCAGCATGGTTAGACCTGACATTGAATCGTTGATTAGACTTACAGTTGTTTGCAATAGTAATTGTATACTCGTATATATAGATAACAATACTTAGTCCGACATACAACAAATCTGCACAGACGTTAAAGTTGCTAACTTCAAAATGGCAATCAGAATTTGAAATGTTGAAACTTCTGCAAATATTGCTAACAATGACAACATAGTAAGTAATAGGTAGTTCAAAACTATTTTGGCAGCAAATGTTGAATCAAATCACTATAGTGCTGACGGCCTGGGAACTGCAGGAAGAAAGGAGAAGAAGGGGAAATGTGAAAGGAAATAACACTTGCAGCTTATACTTATGTAGTTATTGTTAAGAAGTTAACAGATCATATCAAACATAGCAAATATTATGAAACTGGCATTCGCAAAGTAGGAGCATTATAACGCTCACATGAGTGCAAGAGCTCACACGTATACACATTAACATGTTTCGTCGCACGGACACTACGGTCCGCCACTGCATTTTCACGACTTCTTTTTTCTTCTCCGTTCCACTTCGCGAATGTAAATAAGCTCTCGGCGCATTAATTTTTAAAGCATGTGTTGAACTTATATTGGAGTACTCACGCCTTAAGTTTTTCACTGATGTTCCAACAACCTTATAATGATCTTTTTTGGTGATATTTTAACCTTTTAAATGCAGATTTATTGAATCAATGATGAACTTTTTTTCTCGCACAGTCTCACCCTGCGTTAATCGGTGCTAACATCAACTGGCAGGCTGCCAACTCCGAAAAAGTGGTTATATTAGTATAACAAGGGGCTAAATCCCAAGACCAAAAAGTGTTAATTGAAAGTCATGAAAATGTACAAAGTTATGCAAACTAGGTATATGTCCCAAGTAAAAATGAAGCTACACGATCAATATTTAGATGTTTATAGGAGTGGAAAGTCTTCCCAGTAAAAATGAAGCCTACACGATCAATATTTAAATGTTTATAGGAGTGGAAATTGGAATTATTACTCGTATGTTATCACAGAATTATGATTCTAATATTACAAGAAAACTTTTAAACTTTACTATAATATCTATTTTCTGGAGTTCAGCACCTTTAACGCCTCTAAAGATGAAAGTGTTATTTTTTTATAAAGATTTTTCTTTTGCCACGCACCACAGGCGTCCGAAAAAACAAAAACAAAAATTAACTCACAATACCTCGTTAAGATACTATAAATAAATAGTCTCCCTATATGGTCCTTGTTCCCTTATGGAAATGTTATACATGCATATCGACATCTTCATAATTATTTTCAAACTTTATAATCTATCTGTTTTTAAAGTTCTCTTTAACTTCATGACTGGTTATACCCCGTTCACACATAGGCACCGCTTGTACTATGATGGAAAAGTGGCCGAGATCGTGGCTAATCGGGGCCACACGTGGGAGGATCTCCATGATCATGGTTTTGCGGGGTTAGATCTGCTAGTTCGAAAAGCTCCATGTGCACAAAATAATAGTGATAACGCCATTGGCATACACGCAGCCTGGTAGCATCGTGATGAGATATCGGTGGTCGTAATAAAAACGCAGCACCATCGTCGACTATTTCGACCCAATCGTTCTATCTTCCAGTCACTGCTTCAGCTCAGATTCGTTGAATATTTGAGCATCAGACATTGAATTAAGGCCACTACAGTCATCAAGAGGAACTTGTAACCAGCAGCAGCCAAGCAAGAGATATGTCTGCTGGTGATTGCTAGCTTCATGCCTGGTTCTAGAGCCTTTCTACAGCATGCATCTTTTTCTTCTGGATCATACGAGAAACTATCTGGAGCAGCCTATCAAACATCTCTAGTTGCATCTTGAGTAGAAAAGAGAGGTGGCGTCTTTTACTCTGATGTCTCTCAGCAATCTGTCATAATGTCCAAGCTGGGGCGTTCTGTCTGCAGCCAGCCACGGTCCTACCCGGTATCTTCTTAGTTTCCTCCTCCTCTGTGTTACCTCTCCAGCGTGGATTCCAACCAGCATATGTTCTTGTTGGAGCAGAGCCAGTTGAATCAAATCAGAATCAGGTCCGTTCATCTTCGAAGTTAGAAAAGAACGGAAGTAATACGGACCAGCGTAGCGACATCATCCTAGTTTTCAAGGTCTGAGTAACAACGTAGTATGCCCCTGTACGTCACAGCGGCAACGTTTAGTAGTAGAAATGACCGCTTGGTCTGGGTGCACTTTTGAAGTAGAAGCATCGAAAGACAGTCGTGATGTAGCATTTAGTTTGCCAAATTGCCGGATTTTGACAGCGATAAAGCTCCGACTAGATCGGCATGGTCTTCGGAATGGGTCGGAGTAAGAGTTGTGCGAATGGATGTAGGTAACTTGGTCACAGGAAATTTGGTCACTGGAAATATGGTGACAGTAACACGGGCACAAGGTATTTTGGTCACAGTATTACGTGCACAAGGTATTTGGTCACAGTAATGCGGGCACACGGTAATTTGGTCATAGTAATAAGGGCACAAGGTAATTTATAATCATACTTTATAAATTCATTATACTTTTCGGCATAATAAAATCAAATTCACGGATAAGGTTTATTGAACACATTTACAATCAAATTATTCTTCTGTTAGCTAATTTATTTAAACAAACCTTAATGTGAACTTAAAATAATATACTTGTTTTAAATAATGACATTCTAATGGGGTTCCCATTACGTTGATGGAGTTCTTAATACGACCATGGCGTGTTAATATACCTCGTTTACAAATAGCCCTTGCTTCTACTACGATATAAAAGTAGTCAATCGGGGGCAATCGTGGACCAAATGTTGGAGCATCTACATGAGCGTTGTTTGGTCGGGGTGGAGGGATCACCTAGGTCGGAAGTTGCAAGCTCTCCCCACGCTTTTGTGAACTGCACACAATAAGCGTTGCCGGTTCGTGGCCAACACAAAGTGGGGCAAAGTTTTATTGAGAACGTAGTGGGAACGCCATTGTCATACACGCAGCGTGATAGCATCGGTGGTCGTAATAAAAACGCAGTACCCTCGGTAACTGTTTCGACCCAATCGCTCTATCTTCCAATCACTATTTCAGCTCAGATTCGTTGAATATTTCAGCATCAGACATGGTGCTAAGGTCACAAAGGTTAATTAGTAGTAACTTGTTATCAGCAGCAGCCACTGCTAGCAGCACCACAGAGAAGATGTCCTTGTAATTATGGAACAAAGAGTCACTTTTCGGAGGCCACGTGCTTGCAATCCAGGGCACCGGATGCATGTGACACATTCCATCTTTTCTTGGATTCCTCTGCTATGCGGATCCATTCAACCTTGTTGGACACTTGATCACCTCAGCCTTATACTCCTCTAAAATGGCCTGGCAAACCTCAGGTATGAGTAAGGTGATGGTATTCTTGGCCACTCTGAAGTTATACACGAGGCCGGGGTACTTGTCTCCTGAAGCGAGATGTCTGATGGTGATGGCCAACGTCGTGCCTTTCTTGTGTCTGTATCTTGTTTTTGGACTAACTCCTTGGGCAGCTCATCGATTATCTGTGGTTGCATCCTCGAAAAGTTGGAAAAAGGAGCTGGTGTCTTCCATTCTCCATCATAATCCCTAAACGTGCAGCCAGCCACAGTCTTACCCAGTCTCTTCGTGGTCTCCCCCCCCCCCCCCCCCCTTCCTTCTCCTCCTCCTTCTCTGTTATACCTCTTCAATCAGGATTTCAATCAGCATCTTTTGTTGTTGGATTAGAGTCTGTTAAATCAAATCAGCATCTGGTCCGTTCATCTGAAGAAATACTTGAAACCCCCGATTTATAAAGACATCGCCACAAATCGTACTAAAAGCGTACTCGACGCGTTTTATGGTCGGCACCAGCGTAGCGACATTGTCCTACAGTGTCTATAACAACGTAGTATTGTCCTGTACGTTGTAGCGGTAACTTAGTAGAGAAGACCGCTTGGTGGACATTGGTCTGGGTGTAATCGTAGTGGTAGCGAGTCAGCGGCGCTTTTGACGTAGAAGCATCGCAGTACTTTTACCTGCCAAATTGCCGGTTTTTATTTTCTGATCGGGGATGATCGGGGTGATCTGGGATGATCGGGGATGATCGGGGATGGTCGGGGTGATCGGCATGGTCTTCGGTAATTAAGGTCGCAGAGATGTGTGAGCGGGGTATTATTTAACTAACCGTTAACCCTTCCCCACACGCAGACGATTATTAACGCACCTGACGATGTATTTAAACATTTAGGGAAGAGGACACATTGCTCATGATGAACAGTTTCTTCTTTTGCCACATTGTTTTCAACCATATATAATAATCGTACTGTCAAATATAGATAATTGTCGAACGGTTGCTTATTAGATGTGTTTAAAAACGTCTGCTGCAGATTTGTTGTATGTGGGAAAGGAGGGTTAATTCACCATATAATGTATGTTATTATTTGACGACGATGTTTACACAAAAAAGACATTCGATCATATGATACTATTGTAGGGTAAGATCAGTCTGTACATGCGCACTTTGTGATCAATATATGCACGTGCGATTTTAAGTTCAAGGAATTACAACGAGGCTTCTAGAACATATTGGAGATACTGATCGGTGTGTACGTGTTACGGCCTCATCTTAACGTATGCAAGAGGCACTTGTGAAAGCATCGTGACAAAATGAGAAATTGCTAAACACGAGCAATTTCTCCTTTTGCCACAATGTTTTCAACTCTTTTTAGTAATTATGCCTTCATATCAGATATTTTCCAAAATAATTATAGATGTTTACAAAGTCGTCTGCTGTATATATGTCGTATATTGGAATGGGCTAATAAAGCCTCTTTCATAGTTAAGTTGATAATGCACGATGCAACCAGTTTTGTTTGATTAATGATTGATAATGAAAATGTGTGAAAATGTGTGAAAATGTGTATTCACAGCCTGATCATCTCTTTTTGCTGACACAGACGACTTCATTCCTAAATATATTTTATTTAAAAATTGGGTTTCAACGCCGATTTAAAAGAGAAAACCAGTCACATTACGACGTCTAACGTCCACCTACTTAGTGTGTTCCTGATTTTATCACATCAGTACCCGCTACATGAGTCTGTCAAAGCCACTGACTGGTTATCCACACACATAAACTGTCAGTCTTGGGAGAAGACAAAAGTCGAAAAGAATGTTGGTCGAGGTGGGGCCTGAACTCACAACACATTGGTGTGACAGCCCGAGTCTCTTACGACTGAGCTACCGGGGCTTTGTTGAAGCTGTTTTATCCTTGCCCTAATACAGACGACTTCTGATGCAAGAAACCTCTGTAATCTATAAATGACTGGCGTTATCTCGAATATATAGGGAAATAATTCAAACATATGGTTAACCATATCCTGAAGAGGATCTTTCGTTTGAAAACAGCGCAGCAGCATTAGAACCTGCAACACGTACTCTACTGTTTTCTTAATAAGATTTTAGCATTGGCTTGCCTTTCATGATAAACACTTGAGAAGAAACGATTGCTGACAATACATAAAGAAAATAAGCGTTAACACGTCGATAACTCGAACACGTCGATAACTCGAACACGTCGATAACTCAAACACGTCGATAACTCGAACATGTCGATAACTCGAACACTTCGATAACTCAAACACGTCGATAACTCGAACATGTCGAAGTAACTTACGATTCATTTTATGTGTTCGAGTTATCGCGAGTCCACTGTATTCGTTCTTCACATGTTCCGAAGCAGACGACCCTAAATAAACCCTACCGGTTTGGAATTCTTATTGACTCTCCTTTAAGGCGTCCAGGCTTTAGAACCGGGCGGCCCGGCTCGATCCCGAGTCGCGATGCATTGGTCATTGTTAAGTGCCCTTATGCGAGATACATTTCATTAGCCAAGTACTGGTCTATTGACGTGATAATAGATAATCAATGTCAACAATACTTCGGTTAATCATGACATTGAGAACACCGCGATATAACTGAAATTAAACTCAAATATTTAAAATCCGAATATACGAAAATGAATGAATAACACGGACAACTACATAGTGTAAAGCAATCGAATATACGG
>JAUELF010230064.1:0-12773 GCA_031471495.1 Clinocardium nuttallii
TCTCTCTCTCTCTCTCTCTCTCTCTCTCTCTCTCTCTCTCTCTCTCTCTCTCTCTCTCTCTCTCTCTCTCTCTCGGATTTTTAAGACCTTGTGACAAAAGCAGAAAATCTTACTATGAGCAATTTCTTTTCATTTTTTTTCAATTATGTTCAATGATTGAAATGTCAAAGTTGTCTGCTGAAAATTTTGTGCATATGAAAAAGGGTAAGAATGGAGTTGAACTGTGTGCGAAAAGTAGAAAATTCCACAACTATGTAATATATTTGTAGTCTGCGACAGTAGTGCAGGAATTCGTCTGTTTCAGCGAAAGTGTTTACTGAAAGAACAGCCGAAATTGATCGACAAAGACATCCATTGTTTGACCAAAAGATAAGACATGACTTCTTACCGTCCAATAAGACCCATAAGTCCTTAACTAGTCAAATGAATTATTTATTGCATTAATTTTGCATAAAATACCTAAATAATGTATTGTTAGAATACGTGCCGTCTGTACGTATTCGGGGATCAATCCATTGTAAGTAGGTTATCCGTTCGATTCGTTTCGAATAACGGTAACTATACGAAGCGGATTAGGCCGTATATACGGCCGCGACACGTTAAAAAGATCCTCCGTGTACCAACCCTTATCCCACTGCAGTTTAAACCCCTTTCCAACATACAACCAGTCGGTAGCAGACGACTTAAAGAATAATACGGACACTCTAGATAAAAGTTGGTTTATATAGCCAATAGAGATGAGCAATTTCTCCTTCTGACACAATGTGTTTAACTCTATTTAATAATTAATTAATTATACTTTTATTAATAGACATTTTCCATATTTTTGCAGATATGTTTTCAAAAAGAGACGTGTGGTAACTCTTCCCGAATACAATACATCAGCAGACGACGACGTTGACATCATTTATACAATAATACTGACATTCTCTATACATTGAAGCACACATAACGAATAGAGTTGAAAACATTGTGGCAAAAAGGTAGCTTGCTCATCATGAGAAATAATTCCTTTTGTCACTATGTGTTCAAACTTCGTCTCCTGTTGATGCGTAAGAATGCGCTTGCTTGCAGGTTGAAAAGGGTAAACTTGTTTAGATATTGTTTTACGTTGCGCTCAACAATAGTTCAGTTATATTACGACATGTTCCTTGGTTGATGATAGAAATGCATCCTGACTTTCAGTAGCATCAGTCGTATTGGTGTCATCGCAACCATTGGCGTCGAGGAGGAAAACCACAACTGCAGTTTAAAAGATATGTTGTATGGACCGATTGGAACTCGAACCCTGGTCTCTCTCCCTCTCTGGACAGACGCATTAACAACTTAACCATGGAGGCAGTTAAACGAGACATAAGACCACTTTGCTTGAATGACTTGGATTTAACGCAGTTCTCAACAATTTGTCGTCATATCACGGACCTTCAGATGTGTGTTCTGGTTTTCTCACTCAAGTACTCACAAAAACAGTCGTTCTCTGCCACTGACTACTTTTCCAATTGTTGGAAGAAGAAATACGCTTGTTGCTGGCCGAGCTGGATTTCGAATTCACAGCGCCTTGATTGACGGCGCGCGCCACGACGAACTGAGCTACCGTGCCTCGGCTTTCTGTATCATGTTATACTAGTTATACTTGTCGAGCAATACATGTATATATTTGTATATTTAGTTCATTTTGCAAGACAAGGCAAGTGTGTTTTATCCTTTATCCTGAAGCTTTGGGCGACTTATAACAGAAACATGATTGTATAGAAAATGGCGGGTGGCGATACTAGTTGCTGGAATTTAGCAGGTTAAGGATTAAATCGAGAATACCTAACCTCATCCTCAACCTCAACCAGGATAAGTTGCTCAACATGCAACATAACTAACATGATTCGATCCCCGGCCGGGTCATACCAAATACTTTAAAATGGTAGTAATGGTTGCCCTCTTTGGCGCTCAGGGTTGCGTGGTTAGCATTATGACTGGCTACCTAGTGTCAGGATAAATGGACCAGTAGTTTGTGTAATTTACGCATGAAACGCTTCGATATAACTGAAAAATTGTTGAAAGAGGCGTTAAACACCAAAAAGTCAAACCAAACTCAAAAACCCAAGCAAAAGGCCAACACAGTCTACCGTCACATAAGATGCTTGCAACCTATATGTTATACTTACCCAAGAGGTTAAGTGGCGAATATTTATTCTGGGAGTGTGGTTTTTTTTGTATTGTTTGAATGATGTTTTACTGCGCTTTCAACAGTATCTGAGTTATATTACAGCGTTTCTAATTTGTATAACCGGTCTACCAGTATCATTTACTCTGACATACATCAGACGTTATGCTAACAACGCAACCCTGAGCGCCAATGAATGACGCCATTACTACCACTGTTAAAGTCTTCTAAGAGGTTACACTACACCAAATAATCTCCTTCTTTGTTTCCATTTGTAAATCGACCAGTTTCAGTCCTCAATTGTCACGTTATCTAAGCGTTTCTCGTGTAGTACATCATATATCATTGAAAAGAGTTACCTCTAAGCTTTAAAACAATCCAAAGAAAATGCATTATGCAAGAAGGAATTTACCAGGCGAAAATAGTTAACATCATTTTGGACCAAATCGGGCTCGGTCAAACCCGGTGTTTAGCATTCTCTAATTTCACTTTCAAACAAGGTCAAAATACTAAAAGTGATTAAATCAATCATTATTTTCAGTGCATCCTATTCACATTTACAATGATTTTAAACTGTTATATATTCAATGCATTCTGGTGTTGGTAAACACTCATTTCTATGCAAACAAAGGCTCGTTTATGGACTATTTGGGTGCATATCAGCATGACAGCGGATGCATTTGGCGTAATTTGACCTAAGATCGGTGCTCTAACCACTACAATACGCAGACGGTCTATTGTGACAGATCTATAGAATATAGTCGCATTCTAGGAAAGGAAATCTTTCTCGTCATGGTAAGGACACACCCTCGTCATATATGAGCTTAGCATTTAACCATGTACTGATTGATAGAAATATCCGGGGATGAGAAAAAAACATCATTCCCTAAAGAGAAATAATTTCAATTGGATGTTGTAGGCGCCCGGATGAACTAATTTATTTATTATATACCTGTATATTTTCCAACGCTAAAACATGCAGATGGTCACGCGCAGTTAAAACACGAGGGATTAAAATTCAAAAACGGTAATGGTCCGTCACTGAACTATGATGTGACGTCAATAATATTTAATGATTGAATTATGTTATTTCTATTATTAGAATATAGAAATTTGAAGAAAAAAAGATGTTTCAGTAGCGAAACAGGTTCAAGTATTGTCTACTCGCGATGTTGACAATTTGACATCACTCTCGACCTTCGTTCTCACGAGATATCATTCGTCCACGACCCTCGTAGAACAATACAAACACCTGTATCGCTACTGCAACCTAATATTGCCTAGTTATCAGAAATGACGCTTTTATCATACGTCAGTGAGTAGTATTGGATTTATGTTTAATGCGATCATTATTAACCCTCTTGACTGTATCGACCAACAACGCAGTCGTTTGTTTCACGCACTTAAATATAACTCTGTCTAGAATAACGGTATAAAAAACAACGACAAGAAAGGCATTTACGATCAATGTAGATCCATACGATGTACGGACAAACATTATCTATCTACACTTCTTATGGAATCTACGCTAAGCACTTTTCATGCGATAGTGTAGGGTAATGTAGGGTAAGGGGTTATTACGAACGTGAATGTGAATGCGTAGAATGCGTAAAATGCGTATGCGCAATCCCGCCCCGTGCTTTACTGACCGTTAAGCAATGATTGAGGTCCGAAAATCGAAACCTCGGGTCAAATTTCCGATCGCGACCCGGTCTATGACATGTTTTTGCGAAGTATGAGTAGTATTCAGTTTTTAATTAAAAGCTAAATGAGTACCCCCCCCCCCCCCTTCTTGTTTACAGAATGGGTGTGTTTAACCGTATCGTATGCTACTATGTATAATCGGACCATGAAAAACATTCCCAAATATATATATACCAAGATCAGTCAGTTAAATTGTGCAATGTAATCTTGGTGTACATTGTTCGCGCTTTATTTTAAGCTAATTAAACTACTAAATGAATTTAGAAGATCCTGTTAGTCCTGTCCAATACATAGACGCTTTATGACGCATCTGCAGACGACTTTTGAAATCAGTGTGGCAAAAGCAGATATTGCTTATGATGAGCAATTTCTCTATTTGCCACAATGATTTCAACTCCAGTCAATACTCATACTATCATTAATAGAGATTATCTATAGTTGGAACTTGATTTTTCCAAAGTTGTCTGCTGCAGATGTATTGTACTCGGGATAATGGTTAGATAAATCTGATATGAATTGCAGAGATACGGCAGGGTAAGGGTTAATGCCGACCAAAATGACATCTAGGAACATTTCACTGTGTCGCCACTCGCCTCGAGTTTGATGAATGACAGATGATAAATATTGAAAGAGAAAATTGAAAGCTCGGTTTATCGCTCCTTTTAAACAGACACGAACAGCGCATAATGAATAAATCTATAAGAAATAGATAGGCGATGCAGCGTGATGTAATTTCGCGTTAAATTACGTAACATTTAACATCGAATTCAATGAATTCGGTGACTTGAGAAAGAATTTTACGTAATGAAAGATTTTTTTATTCGTTTCGAGCGGTAAACAAAGAAGCATACTGTCGAGATGTTGGGCTTACTGATTAATAATCCCCATATGCAACATAACTGCAGCCAAAGTTGGTCCCCAGTAAAACTAATTGTTACATATGAGCACGAGAAAGACTTTCAAAACGAATATTGACCTCCCAAATAGCAAACTTATTCCCTTGTGATTATTTCCCAAAAGTTAATGGAAGAACTGTTGTTTATAACCCCTAAAAAGATAAATTTCAAAGCGCCGATGGCATTGTAGTGGCGACCGTATAGAGAATCCTGTAAAGTAACAAGCAGTATCTCGGGTTAGGCCTTGCGATTTTCAATAATAGTGCAATCTGGTGCGCGTTAATTTGAGAAAAGCTGCATCTTTTGACAGTAGATTAATGTTAGTTTGCTAGAATGGTGTCTTGGTGATTTTTGAGTTACGTTCTAAAATTTCAAATTTGTTTGGGTTATTACATGTTCATCACCAGGTCGTTAGGCCATAGTCAGATAAAATATTTTGTACACTAAAATATCATAGAAAGGAGGGAAAACAGTATCCATTAGTTTGTTGTTCGTTTCAATGATGTCCGATATTGAACAGGTTTGTTCAATTTAGTTCCATCACATTAAGGGTTTTCTCCCTAGAAAAGTTAAACTGATTTGAAAAATTTGAGAGCAAAAACAAACACAAAACAATGCTCATAAAGCACAGTTTCTCTATTTGCCAAACTGTTAAATTGATACAAATAGTATATGATGATGCTCGATCTCCAACAAAATTAGGCTACACGTTCAGCATTGAATGCTAATTGACTCAGAGGATTGCACTCGAACGTGTATAACTTGTGTACACACTGAAAATCGTGTGTCCTTTAAACCTTTGTAAATCCGTCTTATCATCTAGACGCTTTTATATATTGCAACAACTGCAAAATAAAGCGTTTATAATATTGAGATTTAAGAAAAATCGGTAACCAGTCTCGCGAGTTACAATACACTAAATAAATTCCTTCTTTGTTTCCATGTAAATCGACCAGTTTCAGTCCTCAATTGCCACACTTGCTAAGCGTTTATCAAATAGAACACCATATATCATTGAAAGAGTTACGTCTTAGCTAGCTTTAAAACAATCCAAAGAAAATATGGGGTCATGCATTATGCAAGAAAACACTCACCAGGCGAAAATGGTTATCGTCATTTTAGACAAAATAGGGCCCGGACAAACCGGTGTTTAGCATTCTCTACTTTCACTTTCAAACTAGGTCAAAATACTAAAAGTGATCAAATCAATCATTTCCAGTGCATCCTATACACATTCACAATGCATGTAAACTCAATGTCATATATTCAATACATACTGGTGATAATAGACACTCATTTCTACACAAACACAGGTTTATTTAGGGACTACTGTACTTAGCGTAATTCTACCTATAATATGTAACATCAAGCATTTTGTACTGTATCAGACTTTCAAACATTTAGGCGCTTTCTGACGCCTCTGTAGTAGACGTCATTTGAAAACATTGTGGTAAAAGAAAAAAATAATATAATGAGCAATTTCTAATTTTGCTTTAGTATTTTCAACCTTTTTGCCGTAGTTACACTTTCAGTTTAACAGGTTTTACATATATCTAGCAAGTTTTATTTAAAAGCGTCTGCTGCAGGCTTTCACAATGCATTGCTAGTATATGCTGAAACGATTGTATGTGGCCCTTTCCGTAAAATGATAAATTTCTCGTTATGAGCTGTTTCTCCTTGTGCCACAATGTTTTCAAAAGTCGTCTGCTTCATAGACGTTGGATGCGTTTATAAAACAATTGGAAACTTTATATGAATAAAAGATTGAAAAAGTTGGAAACATTGTGGACACAGAAGGTATCGCCCCTTTTGCCACATTTTCTTTTAAAGTCGTCTGTTGCAAAGGCGTCATAAAACATTTGTATGTGGAACAAGAAATATTTTTAAAAAAGATAAACGTCGCTCAATATGAGAAAACACTAAGAAATGGAACAAGACCGAGAATACGTCACATGACTTGAGATTACGCGAGGCTCCCGAGGGGTGTATAAGTTTCAATTGACGATAAATAACTGAAAACTTATCATGTTTCAAAAACAATTAATATTTTGTTCTTAAGTATTATATTTCATACGTTTTCACTGATTTTTTTTCTCTTAAATTTATTTCTTGAGGAAAACAATTAAAGGTTAGTATGCAGAACATTTCATTTTAAAACTTCACTTTCTCGTAGGATCGCCGACTTATCTATGAACCAATCAAAACATTTAATTTCCTTTATGTCTTCGCTATTATTCATTTAATACAACATGTGATTGGTCTGCAATATAGATCCTTTGTTTAAAACATCTAGGTCAAAACTGGCGGTAAACGTCTATCGACGAAAACATGTTTTGTTTTTAAATGTTAAACCAAATATCGGGAAACATTTCCTAATATCCTACGTGTTTGCTTTTACACGTGCCTTGTAAATGCATAGACGTGAATTTTGTGATTATAAGTAATAAAGCTCGAACCTATGGGCATTGACAGACGTTTTTGGAACGTATTCTATCAGTTACGTAGATAAGACTTATCTATGCCATTGCTTATATGAGCTGTCCCGCGAGAAAACCAACATTATGGCCTCTGCTTAATGTATCGACCCAGATCAGCCTGCGCAGTTTGTGCAGACCGATACGGGCCGACACATTCCGTCTCAGGTATATAGAGGTATAGAGTAATTATTGCTGAAACAGAAAATCCACAGGAGGCGAAAAGTGTCTGTCCGGGCGGCATGCTTAGGCTAATCCGAGTCCACAATGTTGTTTTTATCGTGGGAGGGCTCATAGGTATGTTACTGCGCATTCATTGTACTACGTAAAGACACATCTCTGTTCTCTAACTAGATACACGCATTGTACGCAAAAACACATCTTTGTTCTCTAACTAGATACACGCATTGGACATATGTTCCCATCGGGCTTCGAATTTCTTCGCTTTTAATTATATTTTAATACGAAAATAGCATCCTAATATCGAGTATTTCAAGTAGTTACGTACATGCTTATACTTTTTATATTTTGATATTTAATGTAATACGCATATGACACATGACAGTCTCTTACTTAACATTTCATGAAATGTCATATGTAATACTTTGTTTAAACCATATGTATTAAATAAACGTTTCTATGTTTTTTTACGTGAAAAAGAGCTAAGTTTTAACAGAATGTAATTCGTTTGACACTTTCAAATTACGATAACAATATATATTTGAACACAATGCTGGTTAAAACATGCAAGCATTTATTTGATCATATTAATATACTTATGTTTATACTATATCATGTTATAATACTCATACTTGCACTCAAATCCTATGTTGTACGTATTCAAAAATAATCTTTTGAGTACCCACACCATAGGATTTGATTGCGTAATAAGAGATATATTGTGTGGATATTTACTCCTACCCCTTTTCTGCTATCTTATATATGTTAGTTGTCAACCCTTATATAACCGTACCCGACATAAAGGCAATGTTACGAACTTTGAAGACGAGGAACGATCGAAACTTACTGGCAGCCTAACCATTGCCTCTGAAATGCAGAATTGAAACTGAACTAACACATTGTGTTTGTTTTAGTTGTATCTTAATATCGACCAAGTGTTCGAACATTTGAAAAACACAATTTTGTATTAATAAAATAAAGTATCCTTTAATAACTAAATGCGAATGTAAACTCCAACAAGACTCATTTTTTAGCTGGACGCGGCCGAATTCATAAATATCCTTATTCCATACAGTTTAATCGGATTGTCTTGTGTTAAATATGGAAACGCCGAAGGAGATATATTTTGTTTACTTGCTTTACCTCCCATGGGTTCGTTACCAACCCTTCGCAAATGACAGGGCGGTTTACTAGAACAGACTTGCACATGTGTAAAGTGCAAGTTTAACTAAGGAAACGCCGTGATATAACTGTAAAGTCGTTGGAAGCGGCGTTCAACACCAATCAATCAATCAATCGAACCATAGACTCGCGGCTTGTGCTAAAAGGTCACATTGGATAACAATTCCCCGTCTATAGCGACCAGACGTTTAATTTCTCAAATACTCATGTTTTGTATAAATGACTCTGCAATTGAAGACCACCTGTGATAAAGACCAAATTGTTCACTTTTCATGGGTGGTCTTTGAAAACAGGTGATATCGTATATTTGGATTATTCAAATAAGAGAGAAATAAAACTACCCTATACTAATATTACCGTAATACCCGTATCACTTTATTATTGCATTGTTGTCTGAGAGAGTTCAATCTTCATCTATCAGCCTATATGTAAACGTTAGAGCGATGCTCTGTTAAAGTAGCTTTAACTGTATCATAACATGTTTGACAAAAAGACCTGTCATTGTAACAATGCTAAGGATAAACAATGGATACAACATGTTTTCTTAAAACCTTTTATGACTAATAAGCAAGCGATGCAGTTTGATCGGACTGATAGTAAAATTCGTATATATACAAATATACGCATCTGCTGCAGACTTCTTTAGAAACATTGTTGCTAAAAAAAAGAATTGAATGATTGATTGGGGTTTAACGCCGTTTCAACAATTGCTCAGTCCTATCACGGTGGCCAGTTCGCCCACTCATATGTTTCCTGGTTTTCTCACACCAGTACCCAACACAACAAACTAGCTGGTTTTCCACATAGACTGTTAGCCCATAGGTAAAAGACGAATGACGCTTGGCACAGTGACTTTTGTCAAACGTAGGAACAAATGTTGGCCGAGCTGGGGTTCCAACTCACAACCCATGGATTGACACCCCGCGTCGCTACCGACTGAGCTACCTTGGCTCGGCTGGTAAGAAATAACATTTTCACAAGCACTTTCTTATTTTGCCTCATATGTTCCGATCTTCTTGATAAAACATATTATTTTAATCCGGCTGTTGTATGTTTGTTGTATTACTTGAAAGGATAACAGATATTTTGAACCAGATATATCAACGAAGTTGAAACCGGTTTATTAGATTGTTGATGGGCGGGTACGGGATATGTGGGCGAGAGTCGAACGTTCGTTTCTGCTCAATTATTTTATGTTAGATGTGACTGATCCTTTGGATGATAAGTGTGAAAATGGCCGATCTAAGGAGAAAGGTCTTTCTCCACAGAACAAGCATGCTAAAGTGATTGTTCTTGTGCACTGCACATATGCAGATTTTAAACCAGATACAAATTAAGTTTGAAATAAAGGAAACTTAAGGAGAAAATGGTCGAACAAAGAGTACAACAAGTACATAACTCCAATCATAATACAAATAAGTTTTCCTTTTGACACAAGTCCTTCTTCCTATTATGATTTAAGTGTTGCAGATGGGATGTTTGTGATAAAAAAAAGTTGACGCTCAGGAGTGTTGAGTTAGCATTGCATCTGACTGGCTTGTGTGGGGATAGGTATTACGAGTTAAAATAGTTTCTTATTGTTGAAGGAGAGTTGGTCTTTTCTAGCTCTTATTGTGATTAGATCATTCACTGTCCTCAAACATTAGCAAAGCAGAGTAAACGTAACATAACGCAATCCACACATCCACGGTGAACATTTCTGGCTGGAAGCATCACCCCAACCTTTTAGGTATCCCGTAGTACAAAGAAGTCGTGCAATATATACCAATGCATGTACATAAATGTTACATGAATGCTAAAACGGATAGCAAATAAAAAATAAACTCTTTGGCTTCTCAACTAAATCAGGGTGAGTTTAATACACTCACCCTGATTAAATGAAACAGTGCAGGAGAAGTGGCATTTCAATGTTTCAAAGTTTCTAAATAAACTGTTTTAGGGTTTTACGATCTGTTACCAACTCCGGTGTAGATTACACCAGAGACAGTGTTATAAATATTCTAAGATATTGTAATAACCGTTTAACTAGCAGACATTCAAAGTGTCGCCTACACAATCATAAGGTATCATCAGGGGTGATAACCCATATCAATAAACGCGATAGAGAAGCGGTGACTGTCGAGTCTTCCGAATAAATAAATATTCAAATGTATTATGGTCAATTCGATACTACATTGTATACATTGTCATGTCTAATATTCATGTAGGAATAGCAATGCATTTTGTTTTGGACTGGTTATAATACAATTGATTTTTAGCTTAACATAAGTATCAAGCCTCACAACTTCTACGAATTCTACTAGTGTTCGCTGTTTGAACATCTTTACACTAATTTGATATCCTTGATTGAATTAAAGCACGGTTAATGTAGTTCCAAACACTTGAGTGTTATGAACGAGACGTAAGATATGAATATTAGTACGCAAGTCACGGGATTCATTAGGCATAAACCGATACGTTTATATGCATCGAGGGATATATCAATACGCCAGTTTTATTGAGTGATGCCCTTGATCGAGTGAAATATTACGACTAGGGTGTCTAGAGCAATGTGAAACTGACGATACTTATTTTATTAACCTTTTCCCACATACAATAAATGTCCAGCAGATTACATTAAAAATATCGAGGCTAAAATACGAAATATATCTGTTAACGAAAGTATAATGATTGAAAAAAGTTGAAAGGAAAACGTTGTGACGAAAGAAGAAAATTAGGAATTTCTCCTTTTTCCATAATGATTTCGAAAGTTATATGCTGTAGTCGTCCGAATACCTCTATATGTGGGAAAGTGTTAAGGATAAGCTTAAGCCGTGGCTGGGTGTTTTGGATCTGATTGCCTTTCCCGTGTGTTGTCGTTGAAAGAAACATTGGCAGTATCTTATTGGGGCTACACTTCTTGTGTTTTCCTCTTCCTGAATAGACATTTAGGTATATGTGTATAAAGGCGTATATGTTCTCCCGAGGCTTCTAACTAGACAGTATTTTCTAATCGGGGTATACATCAGGACCACACACTACAGGGAAGTGCCTGTTTAACTGTAACTTGTGCAGCAGAGATCTGACGCTAAGACAGTACGAATGGCAGTTCGTATTTTGTTGATTGATTGATTAGGTTGAACGTCATTTTTAACAAATTATCAGTCATATCAAGGCGGCCAGTTGACCTACGCATGTGTTTCCTGGTTTTCGCAGTACATCAGTAATCCACACAACAATCTTCCCAAGCAATCGTTTTGTGTCTGTCTGTGCTGTGTATTCGTTCATTTCACCCTTTCCCTCATACGAGAATTCTGCAGCAGACGACTTTGAACATATTTTGTCAAAGCGTAGTAAGCCTCCATAATTGAATGGATAACCTATGACAACACTTGGAAATCATTGTGGCAAAAGTAGATATTGCACGTTTTGTGCAATTTCTTCTTTTGTCACTATGTTTTCAAAAAGCCGTCTGCTGCAGAGGCGTCAGTAAGTGTTTATATGAGGGAAAGGGTTAATTAAGCAAGTTATTCTTTTGTCACAATGTTTTCAATTTTATTAAATATTGTTGTTTCGTTGTTGTTTTTTACACATTTTTTCCAAGATGTTCTCAAGTCCTCTTCCGATTTGTTGTATGTGGGAAAGGGCTAAAGGCGCTGATTGTTAGTATCATAGATAAATACATCGCTCTAAACAAGTAAGTTCTTCATTCCCAACAAAGTTTTAAAATATGACTCAAAAGGTTACGTCGAATTCTCACGATATTAAAATATGTTTTCTGTCTATTTATTACACCGGGTGACTCAAAACATATACTCATGGAAAAGGTTATTTGATGACTCCATGTGATAAGTGTTTTAAGTATTAATGAAGTTTATCGAAACTGTTGAGATTGACGTAAATGATCACGTGATCCGTTAATGGCATAGTGTAACTATAAACCTCTCAAAACGTGCTCTGTGCACAGAAATGAACTCGCCGCTGCAATAAACACTTCTGATTTGTCAAGTTCCGTGATTAAATTTGCGTCTGACCAATGAGATTCTAGAGCACGAATTTGATGTACAAAGTACACTTTTACAGTCTACAGGATTCTTCATTGAACTTTTCCCATTTACAGACGCTTTCTGACGTAATAGCAGCAGATACATTTTGAAAACATTGTGGCCAAAGGTGAAATAGCTCATGATGAGCAATTTC